>APFE030266178.1:339778-372553 GCA_000404065.3 Pinus taeda | reverse complement strand
TTCAGCCTCTTCGAGGGGGAAACCTCCTTTACATTACATAAATGAACAATTCTTGGATGATTCAAATGATAAAATCTCTTTTCTATATATAGGAGTCTAAGGAGTCACAATATAACCCAGCCAACCTAACAATAATAATATAAAGCCACAAAAATAACAATAAAGGGATTCTATGGGGCCCAGTAATAACAATATGGGGACAATAGGGGCACAAAAATATTAATAAGGGGTACAACTACAATAGTAATGGGGTAATCACTAGTATTATAGGGACCCAACAGTCTAGTCCCTATGACCTTCGGATTAATAATAAATGTGTTGATTGGATATTCTAATTAAACGGTGGTTGGTTGACTTTAATGTGGTGGTACTGTCGGTTTATGGAGACGAGGACATGTGTCCAGGTCTCGGGCTTTTCTCCTTCCTGCTCCTTCTATGCCTCGAAATCCTGGTTATTCATTTCATTTGCATTGTTCGTTTTGCTATGCCGCTGTGCTGTTGGTGAGGTCTCTGGTCCTACTATACGAGGGTTTGCTCTATCATTGGTTTGAGACTTCACTTTTGTTGTGCCTAGTTTGCAATGTGATGTTGGTTTTCACCTGTGGACGATGTCTTGGCCTGTTCTGTGCTTGGCTTCGAGACCTGGGTGTGAAACCCTTGATATCAGTTTTTGCTGTCGACTTTTGCTCGGCTCTATTTGTATACTCAGTTGCAACTTTTGGTTATTTGTTTCTTCTCCATGTGCTGGTTTCAGAGGTTAATGGTTTGTTTGGTTTTGTCTCAAGTTGTGGCTATGGAGTCGCTCGGCTTCCAGCTTCCACTCGACAGTCTTCCGAAGGTAGGTCCTTCTATGCTAGTTGCCTTCACCTTGTGTTTAACAACCACTGACAGTCTTTGTTCCTCTTGGCAGCGAGCAACTCTGTGGCTGCGACCTCAGCTTCGTGGCTTCTTTGGTGGCTTACTCAGGCTCGACTCCTCCCTGGTAAGTTCTCACAACTCTGCCCTCTGTCCTGGTTGCATTTTGTCAGTGTAGCTGTGGCTTCCTTTGTGCCTGTTACTGATGACCTGGTGGTTGGCTAATGCAGGTGAGCAACGACCTGTTCATGGTCCTCACGCCGGTCTTGTACACTTGAACCGGGTAGGGTCGCTCCTTAGTGTCCTCCTGTTGATTGACTGAGGCTTTACTTGTTCGTAGGGTTTAGGAGTCTCTGGTTGTGGTCTGGCTTAGTTCTGCAATTTCTTGGGAGTGTGCCTGTGGCTCCACCGTGTGTTTGTTGTTCATAAATTATGTATGTATTTAAACGGTCCTGTAATGGCCTTGCGAGGGTTTTATAATGTGGTCGAATTGGTTCTATTTGTTGGTCGTTTGATCAATGTGCTGTAACGTTCGACTTATTGAAAATAATATATATATCTATATATATGCTGTGAATTTGATTGTTCAAGTTTTGCAAATGAAAATGTGAATGTGGTTGTTTTCTGTACTTGAAACTTGTCTCTGTTGACAGTGGCTTGCTAGGTTCCTTCGTATGTTCGTTCTGTTTGTACTGTAGTTTGTCCGGTAGCTCTCCTCACCTTTGTGTTTGCTGTTCACCTATGTATATTGGCGTTGCTTATGGAAAAAGAAATAATTTAATAGTATATAGTAGGAATAAGTTTAGGACTGTAACATGAATGGATTCATATGTTTATATTCAGAAAATATTTCTGTGTTTCCTTTTCATTTAATTCTATGATGGCAGAAAGATTACATTAGCTGTTTTCTCTTTTCGTTTTGTAGAGAACACTGGATAGTTAGCAAAACTGCTAGTAGTTACATAATGTGGTTACATCAAAATAGTTTCTGAATAACTGTCTTTTCTTGCTTTGTAAATTAAAACAAATTTTAAATAAAACTAAAAAAATAAAAAGAAAAATACGTAAGTAAACATTGTCATTGGCTGAGACAACCATTCCTAGAAAATGAAAAACTAATGAAACTCAAATTGTTTTGAGAAAGACAAACTCCCGCCATGTCCTTCCCTGAGCTAGATGTTCATGCATCAACAAATTTCAAGGATAATGAGACTTTAGAGTGAACCTCTTGATAATTTCACTTGAGCATTCATTATTCAGTTTTAGTGGGCGTTCATCTTCATTATTATCACCATCATCATATATAACAAGGACAAATCCATATATTCATCTAGGGATAATAAATATTATTCATTATTGATTGATATATTCTTGAGATGCAATGGGCATACATATAGATCCACGTGGGGTTGACAAGTCATGTCCTTTGTCAAAATGTATGAGTATCATTAATTGCAATATAATAAATGAAGAATATTGACTACTTTCTACAACATAAAAGCTTATATATATTATTACACCATGATAATATATTTTACGTATATTATAAGTCTCACCCCCTTTAAAAACCTCATCTCGAAAGCATAAGCAAGGAAAAACTTCTTTCGGTAGAATGAACCATTTTATTTTAACCCTTGTTTATTTGATAAGGTTGAGGACATGAGGCAATATGATATTTGAAGCTTTGAACAATATTTCGATATTGAAAAATGATCAATCCAACCTAAATAATTATTTGGGGAAATCTTTGATGGTAATTGTCTAGATTCAATCTTCTTTATTGTTAACTTCAAGATGTAATAAGGTTTGGGTGCTTTGGTATGTAAGAATAATGTTGGCATTAATATGTTAATTCTTGCGTGTTACATTTTTTGGAACTAGAAGGCTAATGTGGTAGCTTAATAAGTTGATCCTCCTTAACCAATTGTTTAAAATCTTCATCATATAGTTAAGTTGTAATGCTGAAATTTGATACTTATGTATTGATCGGCACATCAATGACTTTATTAGTCATGAGCAATGGATTTTCAACCATCACATCAAACGCATTTCAATATAATGAACCATCTTCTTGCAACCCTTGCTTATTAGGTTGAGAACATGAGGTGATATGGTATTTAAAGGTATGAACAATATTGTTGCATTTAAAAAGCATAAGTATGACCTAAATGGATTAGTTTTGGAACTCTTGGAAGATAAGAGTCTAGATTTAGTCTTCTTTGTTGTTAACTTTGAGATGTATTAGTGTTTCAATGATTTGATATGTAAGAATAATGCCAAGATTGATATGTTGATTCTTGTGCGCTACATTTTTTGGAATTAGGATGGTAATGCAGTCACCTACTACACTGATCCTTATTAATCTATGGTTTAAAATCTTCATGATGTAATGAAGTTGTCATGTTGTATTTTAATTTTTTGTATATATTGGTGCGTCGATGATTTTATTAATGGTGATTGATGCAACTTGAACCTTAAAAAATTATGAAGGTGGACTTGTTGATTTTTTCTCGAACCTAGTTTGTATATTCTCTTCCATTGATAAAACTTCATTACTAATAACATTAGTTTTTTCCATTTTTTTAGAGTGAGTGTTAGTACCCTTATCCATGGTTTGGGTTTTTTGTTATGTTTTTTTCTCAATGTTCAACTTCTTCATTTGTGAAAGAAAAGCTTTATTATGATTTCTTAATTGTGGAGTTTCATCATATTTGGATCATCATTTATTTTCCTGATATTTTTAGCTACTCTTTTATTAGTGTTTTTATATTGTTATTTTGTTGTTGTGATTCCTTTATTTGTTGTTTAAATTTACAAACTTTTGTATCTTGACACTCCTCTCTCTCTCTCCCTCTCAAATATCCTCTCTCAATATCCCTCCCCTCCTTTGTCTCCTCCCTCCCTGTCTCTTTCCCTCTTTGTCTCTCTCTTACATCACTCTCTTATCTATCTATTTCCATTTACATATTTGTTTGTTTTTGTATATCTATTCTTCTCTCTGTCTCTATCTCCCTCCGTCTCTCTTTATCTTTCTCCCCCTAACTCCCTCACTATCTGTCCCTCTCTCTATATGTGTCTCTCTTCTTCCCTTCCACTCTCTCAATCCCCTCGCCTCTCTCTCTCCATTTACATATTTGTCCGTGTTTCTATTTATCTTCTTCCATCTATGTCCCTATATCCCTTTCTCTCTCATTATCTCTCTCACTCACTCCCTTACTATCTATCTTCCTCTCTTCCCCATCTCTCTCTCTCTCTCTCTCTCTCTCTCTCTAACTAAATTATAATATATATAAAACTCCCCTCTATCCCCCCTCCATCTTTTCCCACTTTCTCCATCCCTAGTCCCTCTCCTTATCCTTCACTCTCCATCTCCACCTCTGTCTCTCTTCTTCCACTCTACCCATCCCCCTCATCCCTCCCCAATCTCTCTTTCTAACTCTCTCTACTTTCCTCCACTCCCCACTCTTTATCTCTCTATTCCATACATATTTTTGTGTCTCTCTTTACTCTCCCCCTTCTCTCTCTCCCTCCCTCCCTCCCTTCCTCCCTCATCTCTCTCTCTCTCTCTCTCTCTCTCTCTCTCTCTCTCCCTCACAATCTCTCTCCCTCTCTCCATTACTCTCTCTCTCTTCCTCTCAATATATCTATGTCTCTCTCTTCTTCCATTTCTCTCCCCCTTCTTTCCCCATCATGCCACTCTCTCCCTCTCTCTCTCTTCCCTCCATCTTTATCTCTATCTCTCTCCCTCTCCCTCACTCCCTCATTATCTCTATCCCTCTCCACCCCATCTCTCTCTCTCTCTCTCTCACTAAGCCTCTCTCTCCCTCTCTCCCTATATCTCTCTTCCTCTCTCTCCCTCCTTTAAATTTATCTCTTTATCTCTTCTTGTCTTCTTATATGTCTCTTTGTCTCCCACCTAGTCTCTTTCTCTATTCTTACGTCTCTCCTCTCTCCCACACTCCCTCTCTTTCTATTTCCCCCCTCCTCTTTCTCAATATTCCTCTCTCCCCCCTCCACTCTCTCTCTCTCTCTCTCATTTCTCGATCTTCCCCCTCCACTCTTTCTCCCCTCTCTTGATCTCACCCCTCCTTTTGTGTACTGATTGTAGATCAAGACTAGATCTCCCTCAGAAAATATCCAAGGATGGATAAATTTATCTTATAAGAATTTGACACATTTCTTATGTGCCTCTTTCACCAAAGTAAAATATTGATTACTCATTGACATGCTCATGGTGAAGAAGGAATTCTTTTGAAGCATAAGTGTTAGGTAGGAGGTTGATTGCTAGATTTAACGAAGGAAATTCATAGTCAATTGACAAGACTACTTTTAGTTCATGAATGAGTTGGAGAGGATAAAATCATGTAACAATATTCCCTGAAGTTTTATATACCCATGGTTACATAGGATAAAACATTAAATGCCTATTTGAATTGCATTAATTGTGCATTCAAGAAAGGTTTTTAGGGTTTTATTGATTGCCTCAACATCACTATTCACTTGATAGTAGTAAGGAGACAAGTGATCTTAATGAAATCATAATTTTGAAGTCAAATATGACATTATCCTATTTTGAAAGTGATTTCCATGGTTAATGACAATATCTCTCCCAACACCAAATTCAATGATAACCTGATTGAAGATGAAAAATGCTATTGTCTCACCATCATTAGAAAATATTGTCATGTCATTTGCTTAGTTTTTAAAGTAGACAATGGCCATGATAACATACTTATTCCCCTTAAATAAAGATAAGTGGCAAGTCATGAAATAAACCCCCCACTTTGTGAAGGGTCAAATAGTGATAACTTGAGAGAGTGGAGTAGGATGTGTGTGCATCTACCATGCAGAACCTAGAAAGAATGATACTTTTTGGCTGATTCCAAATAATATTTAAAGGTAGATGGCCAACAACATCTGTAATACAAGATCTTTTGGGTTGTTTTCAAACCTAAAAGTGACCCTTATAGGCTCCATTGGATAGTTATTAAGCACTTTCTCTACATCCTCATGGGTTAAACGTCACAAGGTTAAAGTTGGCATCAATGATATAAGATATCATTGATGATGAGGTAACTCTTTTCCATATGATGCACACAATGTCATTCATTTGATATGAAAGGAGGAGGGCATTTTTTAGTTTAGAGATAAACAAGGATATCTCCATACCAAGTATCACTAGAGGAAACAAGAAATACAATCTGTAAGGAAACAAATCAAGTCCATAAGTATTATCATCCTCTTGAGGCAAGTTTGATATTAATTCCATGAAAACCATTAACATTTACTTAATTGATGCAAAATCTAGATCAAATTCTTGCAAGATGAAAATATACATTGTACTTGTGACCTATGTCTTGTTGGTCAAGACATACTAGAAAGGGATTACATAAAAAATAATAATGGTTTTGTTAAACAATATATAATGAGAGTCATTGGATAGTATGAAATGTTTTCAAACCCAATTACTTTACAATAAAAAATTTAAGTTCAGGGCTTGTCAAGCTTCTACTTAGGTAATAAATGCCATACTCTTGGAGTTCATTATCTTCCTACACATATATACACCAAGGGGCGATTCTAATGTGGCAAGATATAACATGAACTCTCAATTATATTGTAGAGGAGTAAGCATGGGGGGCATAGACAAAATCATTCTTCAAAACATCAAACAATCTCTATGGAAACTTGTCCCATATGAATGAGACCCCCTTCTTCAATAACCACATAAAACCCATAGTAATAAACTTGTGTGTATCTAGTTCTATCATTAATGAATATAATGAAATAAGAAGCTCCACTATGCGATTTAGTTTGCATTCCAACACACAAATTAATATTCACTATTCAAGAAATTAAATTTTCCATTTATCTATTCTCAATGGGAAACCATTCCTGTGTTATTTTCATAGTGCACAACCATCACCTTTAACATGCTCATTCTTAGAAAATGGAAGATATTTCAATATATCTTTTCTTTGAAGTAAGACTGTATCTTTGAGATTTAAACATCCATACCTTAAGTACTGTTGTCGTTCAAATTGTATAAGTGAATGCGACAATGACTTAGGGTAGGGGCTATCACTATGATCGTTGCCCTCTTCATTCTAGATGTCTCCCAAAAACAAGATATGGGGGGTAGTCCCTATGAAATGTGAGGATGAAAGACCTATCGATAATTGAAAAGTCCAAGAGACACAACTGAATGGCCTAACAACTTGGTTAATTATGATTAACAAGTTCAGTTATTAGCACAATTATATTAAATTATTAGAGAGACCAATGCCTTAATGGAGTCAAAATTACTTGCTTAATGTAAATTGGTTACCAAGTCACCTAATGAACAAATTTTTATGCAACCAACTCACAAATAGATAGATCGACGACTTAAAAATTATCCTCTTTGATGGGGAAACCTCCTTTACATTACATAAATGAACAATTCTTGGATGATACAAATGTAAAGACCTCCTTTCTATATATAAAAGTCTAAGAGGTCACAATATAACCAGAGCTTACATAACAATAATAATGTAAGGGCACAACAATCACAATAGTGGGCTTCTATGAGGCACAATAATAACATTACGGGGACTACATGAGCACAAAAATAACAATAAGGGAGCTACACTAACAATAACAATAAGGAGCTACACTAGTATTATAGGGACGTAACATGCCCTTCCCCTTCAAAAAAGTGTTGTCCTCAACGCTTGAGTAGTTATGTATAAAATTCTCATCCTCCCATGTGGAATCTTCAGTGGGTAAGTTCTTCCACTTGATGGTATACTCTAAAAATTGATCGATTTCATAGCTGTCGGGTTCTTGTTTCCGTGACTGCTTCAGGTTCCAATATGAATTTTCCTTCCTTGTCAAGTTATGACAATATTGTTTGAACTGAGAGCTTGTCACCTATAACCTTCTTTAAGCATGAAACATGGAAAACTAGGTGCACTTGGGAAGATGTAGGAAGCTTCAATTTGTATGCCATAGTACTAATCTTTTGCAACAACTTGTAAGGACCATATTACTTTGGTGATAATTTATTATCCTGTTGTGGCGACAATCACCACCCTATTAAAACATGCCTTGGTAGAAATTTTGAATGGGTCCCCTAAAAGTTGATTCTTTCACCTCCTTGAGTGATCTGTTTTATTCCAGAGACTTTAACTCGTTGCCGAGCCAAATCCTCCATTCCTAATGGTAAAGCCCCCCTCTTTAAACATCTGCCGCATGATCCATTTATAACACTTTCTATCCCTTCATTCATATCCTCCATCGACACCTTTTCAATCCTCAAAAACCTTCCATAACATCTTCATCTCCGTTATGACTCTTTATAATAAAAATACTCAAAAAAATGCCTATAATCACCTCTTTTCGCCTATTAGAATCAACATTAAAACATAACGCATACCTGGCTTCCGAACCCGATGGTTTTATAACCCAAATGCATATATTTCGGGTTTGGAGCCCCATCGCACATCGCTATCAGCAGGGTCCTGGGCTTTTATATAATGCGCTCTACTGTGTTCCAGACTCAATGGCATTATCAACCATATTACATATATAGATCGGGTCCAGAGCTAAATCACTTATCGCTATCAGGAGGTCCAGGGCTTACATATATATATATATATATATATAGCGCACCACTATCTACTGGACCCGATGGTTTTATTGATGCAACCTTAAGGCTGCTACCCCTCACATTACCCACAATATGCACAAACATGCATAAACACAATTGTCCCAGGTAATTGACTCTCAAAGGAGTCAAATCTTCATAATATCAATGGTTAAGGGCCTTTTACCACCATTTCCTTTATTATAACCCAATCACCCTGCTTAAAACTCCTATCGGGAGTTAAATTAATACTCAAGCCTTCTTCGACCCTTTTATCAAAGCATTCCACACTATCTTCCTTAGCGAGACTCTAAAACCCTTCATTACCTTTATTATCCCTTATACCACACACATGCAACCATTCCCTTTTAAAACATTGGCTAACATATATTTGTCGCATAAAATTCTCTATCAGCGCTACTTTTCGTTATAATCCTTTTACAAAGGAAATAACTACAAAACACACCTTATTCCGCTTTCCATACGACCTCTGCACAGATCTCGAGGTTGTACCTTCCTCGCAATCGGCTATCATGACTTTCCACGGACCATATCTCATATATGCCTTTATCGCCCCTTCTCTTCCGATATGTGACTATTGGAATGTTAAAATATAACTTTAACGCAATATAGAAATACACAGAAATCTCGCTTCAGACACAGATAGCAGATTTCAAATGTTATATATTTGCCACTAAGATCCATCGGGTCCGTCCATCTGTTATGCCATTCCATGGCACTCCAATAAGCCTGAACTCCGATTGTCAATTTATCGCTATCGACGGTATCGCACTATCGGCCCATCGGGTACCGCATTTCCCTATTCTCCAGCTCCTATTTCCTCCGATTGTGATTTCCAAATGAAATCAAGGCCGTCGATCTTGATTCCGATTCGACAGTCCTTGCTTAATAGACTATTGAAAATCACAAAGGTATAAGACCTGATTCCAATGTCACACTTCTACCGATGCGATGTATCAATGCTCGACGCTCTGATTTGATCTAAACCATTGATTTATGAGATCCAATGGCCAATGAGTGCTCCTGTCCCCTACACCTTCTTGACTTGACTTCACTTGTTTTTGATATTTTTCTGTGTTAAAACACAGTTCTTCTACCAAACCCTGTCTATAAAAATATGACAACTCTATAATACATACGCTCATTCATCAATGGACCACCATCGATCCTACAGTGATCGATGTTCGATGGATATGTTTGCCATTGGGATTTTAGCTATCTATGCATACATATATGACAGAACACAAAAATGCATCAATTACACCATTCCACACTCAAAATCAATTCTCTGTATACAAACATAAATACAAAACTACATTTTGAGGCTCTCTCCCTTCTCTGGCTTGATTCTTCTAATTAATGGCCTCTTTCTCCTATGCTTCCTGTAGGCTTATAATACTCTCGATATTCTCCTCTCTATCTCGCATCCCCTTTCAAAAAATAAAGGAAATTACATATATGTCATACCTAACAGTTTCCTTCCACAAATGAAGGAATAAACTATAAATTTAGAAATCAAATCCTATCCTAATTTGAACAAACTAAACTACTTGGCTTGATCTCCACACAGGGAGGATCACTTTGCCATTTATTCCCAATTCAGTTCAGAATTAGGCAATAATTAATTAATTACATTTATTTTGAAATTAATACAAATTAAACAACAAAGTCTTCCTCCAAAATTGCATTAGCCACAACATGTGACCACTTCCATCACATTACTGGCTAGGCCTAGATGCTCCTGCATCAGACTTCCAAGGTTAAAAATAATCATGATCTCCTAATCATGTGCTTCTAATCTGTCCTCCTAGATCCCATACTTTGTTTGGTAGTCTGTCCTCGGTTACTGCCATTGTTTGTTGTTCTCCCGGTCTCCATACTTGATGCTACATTGCCCCATTAGCTATGCTTTCACTGTATGCTGTTGTCCTTTTCATATATCTTATTACTGTTTGCTCATCACTATAGTTTATGACAAGCTACCACATCTTAATTTGCAGTTTTCCATTTCCTTCACCTATACCATTCTTTCCAACCAATCTTCCTTTCTTCTTTTGTCCTTTATTTGTTTTATTGGAATGCTGCTGTATGAGTCTCCACAACTCATCCAATTTTTTGTCCACTTCACTTCTCATATGTTGAATACTATTCTTCTGTAACTGATTGTGTTCTTGAATAAGAACATCATAATCCCTGTGCCAATAATTTTCCCTATACATTTATGAAATGTACAAATGCCTTCTCCATTGATCTTCTACAATGATTCCAGTTCCTTCTTCTGGTTTCTCATTCATGACATCACTACTTCTTACTTCACATTCCAGTATACTTGCAATTCTACAAATTTCTTGAAAATTCAGAATTTTTCCTGCTTGATTAGGCACTTGGAATATTTCTTCTTCCAGTAACTTCATTTCTGCACTCTTAAGGATTATGGAATTATATTCGTCTACATATGAAATGTCATCTTCAACCTCTTCTCCATCAATAAATCCCTATAGTATAATATCAATTCTGTTGCTATCATCTCTTGAATTCATTTCTGAGGCATTCTATTCTCACTCTTCATTAATTCGATTTGATCTTCAGAATTAATTCCTTGGTTCATATTGACTTCACATTGCCTTGTTCCTGCATATAAATCTTCATCAGAATTAATCAATTCAATAAACAAAAATGCTTTACCTTGTTTCCTCATTGTGCCAACATTTCTGACAACTTCTTCTCCATATTTGTCATTCATGACAACTTTGTTCTCATTTAGTTTTGGTTGTACAATTTGATCACTTATTCTTTGGCTTTCTTCAAGGTCAATGATCTTCAATAACTGTTTATCATCTACAAAGTCTTCTATATCAACTTTCAATAGCTGTTCTCCTCTGGCTTCTGTCTTCAGTAGTTGTCTAATATCTGCATAATTCACTACACCTATGTTCAACAACTGTTCTTTCCTCTGCATCACAAGATTATGTGTATTTACTTCCTCTAACTTCTGAAACACCATATCTTTGCTTTTCCTTTCCCTTATGACAACATTAAACAATTGCCTTACTTCAATGTATCCTACATTTACACACAAAATATTAGTTTCAAAACTATGAGACACCAAGGTCTCCTCAAATAATTTCATCATCAACTCTTCCAGTTGACTTCCACTTCCTGAATACATCATAAGATTCTCCATTTGGGTTGTATTGGCTTCACCAGTTCTCCTGAGAAAACTCTTTGTTCTATGTTCATATGAATGAATCTCTTCCTTTCCAAACATTCCTTTGATCTCAATAATTCCTTTGCCATCCTCCTTTTGAATTATACTTTGGATGTCACCTGACTAGACATCTCCTTTCACTTGACTGTAACTTTTATCTTTATTCTTCATATGACTATGGGTAGTCATCTCTTCACTTGTTGATATAACAGTTTCCAATAACTGCTTGTCTATCCTCAAGTCTACATGACCTGCAAACACACAACAACTTTCAATTTTTAAAATACAATATCACTCATCTTCTTTTGATGCTTCAAGCACCAATCCTCCATTATATATCTTTTAGATTTCAGCAGAACCTTCTTGTTGCGACTTCATTCCTTTGAGTCTCTCCTTGTCTACTAAATCAATATGAATTTGTTCAAGTTCCCTGAACTCGTTTATCATCTTGCCATTCCACCTCTGTTGCAATAGATTCCACTTGACCCTTTTCTTCATTCTACATCTGTATCTTCGATCTCCATCTGTCTTCTTTTGTATTTCTAGACTAATCTCTTATTCTTCATTCTGCTACCAGTTGCTATACTTCTGCAATCTAATGCCTTCCTCAAATTCATTCTCATGTTGCTGATCATCTCCTTTAAATTGATGGTTCCTTCCATCTTCATCTTGCTGAATTAATACTTTTGTTTCCTTCATATCTTTGTGTTAAATTATGGTATGTTCTATGCTTAGAGCAGTTTACTTATCTTTCTTATTATTATCCATAGACTAGCAATCACATGTACATAATTAAAGTGCAAATAGAACATTAAATGATCAACAGAAAACAAGCCAAGACAAGAGATACAAGATGTGGCAGCTAGCTAGGGAAAAACTCTAATATGGGGAAACCATTTGATCAAATCTTCTTCTATCTTCAATAATTTAGCAGAGAGAAATAGTACAAAAATCTGATTTATATCAGCAACAACAAACCCTAGATCAACGACATTTGCATCAAAAATAGGGCAGTCAATATCTTGCAAACCGACAGTCGGATCGGCTTGATTCCTTCACCAAAAAATGCGGCCTTCAGAGGAGATCCAGATTCACCTACAACACAATTCTGAGGAGGGAGTCTGATGGTCAATGCTGGTCAAACTTCTAATCTGCAGTTGCAGCCCCAAATTCTACACCTTCCTTCCACACGTGTGAGAGAAGAGTCTCTTTCTGCGTAGTAGGAGAAGAGCCTCTTTTCTGCACAGGAGAGAGAGAGAGAGATGTGATGAGTTGAGTGAGTCCAAATGAGGAAAAGACCTCCTATATTTATACACAACTGTTAATGATTGAATAGATGCCACTGTTGGGCTTCTGAGCCTACATGAGTTGCTAGTTGGCTTGATAATTATTCTGTAATCAAAATAAATTCATATCTCCATAAGTACTTATCGGAATCGGATGATCTTTAGATCAATCCTACATCTCTCAATGAGAGGAATCTAATAAAAATATTATCAGCCATGAATAAGATGAGCCACATGGAGTTTGGCCCTAGTTTCCAATTAACACTCCCTCTCAACTAGGGAGAACTCCATCTGCAATCTGTCTGTTGGTCGGTACTATTAATCCATCAAATGCACTGCCCTGTACAACTTGACCCCTACTTTGCTCTGCTCTATCTTGCCTGCTCTACTCTATTCTATTATGCTCTGCTCTGTTCTGTTATGCTCTGTACTGATCTGGTCTGCTCTGTATGAATTATGAAGAAGAAGAAATGATCGAGGATGTATCATATTGACTCAAAGTCAGTCTCAGAGCATGTACCACTAGTCCCAAACCAATCTCAACCGACCCGAAGTCAGCATCATAGTGGGTGCAACTCCTACCACTGGTCCCAGACCAGTATCATCCTCCACTGAGTCAAAGTCAGTCTCAGAGTGTGTACCACTAGTCCTAGACCTGTCTCGACCGACTCGAAGTCAGCGTCATAGTATGTACCACTCCTACCACTGGTCCTAGACCAGTCCTTCACTGACTCGAAGTCAGTCTCAAAGTATGTACCACTGGTCCCAGACTAGTCTCAACCGACCTGAAGTCAACGTCATAATGGGTACAAATCCTACCACTAGTCCCAGACCAGTATCATTTATCCCAGATTAATGAAGGTCATCCTAGCATAGGGAGTATGTTAGATACATCAATGTGTCCATCGGTACTACTATGGTCCCTATCCTCATTTCCTTGCTCATTGCTCAGATGAGAGGTACTTCCCATGAGTCCTAGATTGCATGGGTAGGATGCCTTGACAGGAGAACTAATCAATCCTGTCCTCACAGGAGAACTAATCATCCTGCTACACAATTGTCATGGAGAACACATCATCCAGACCTCACAGGAGAACTAATCATCCTGCTACATAGTCGCCACAGGGTGTTATAGGGAAAGTTTTGATTCTTTTACCTTGTGGTCATATGTCGCTCCAAGAAGTACCCCGCACCTCCTCGAAGCTACAAGATCTCCGTACATCATACAGGACCCTCATTAGAGGGTTTTTGAACGGCACCAAGTCGTTCTCATAAAGTAAAAAATTTGACCTTTCCTAAGGGCTTTGTCAGAATTTTGGTGACCTGTTCATCTGTACCGGTATATTGGAGCCTTATAGCTCCCCGATGCACCATATCTTGAATATAGTGATACTTAATATCGATATGCTTGGAGTAATCATGAAATAAAGGATTATTTGATAAACAAATCCCACTCTGGTTGTCACATAGGATCACGGTGGTATCCAGTGTAAATCCAAACAACTCACTGAAGAGCTTTCGCAACCAGACTACCTCAGAAGAGGCCATGCGAGCAACAATATACTCTGCCTCAGAGGTTCTCAAGGCCACCGAATTTTGCTTCCTACTCATCTAGGATATCGAAGTAGATCCCAAGGAGAAACAACGCCCGAAAGTGCTCTTACAATCCATCACACTGCCTACCCAATCAGCATCAGTGTGTCCAAGTAGTATCACATCTTTGGTAGTGTATCTTAACCCATAAGTAATTGTGCCACGAAGATATCTCAACAGATTCTTGGCACCAATCCAATGTAAGTGGTCAGGTTCAACCATATGTTGACTCAACTTGTTGACTGTGAAGCATATATCAGGACGAGAGTTCACTAAGAACATTAATGCCCCGATGAGTTGACGATACTTGGTGACATTTTGTAAAATAGGTCCAGCAGTGCTACCACTTAGCTTCTTAAAGTCAAGATCCATTGGGGTAGTTATAGGCTTGTAGTCCACCATACCGAATTTTTCCAATATCTTCACCACATATTTTCCTTGAGATAGGAAAATTTCCGTTGGCTTCTGCTAGACTTCAAGTCCTAGGAAATAATGCATCAGCCCTAGGCCCTTCATTTCAAATTTAGAAGCCAACTCCCTCTTACATTAGTGAATGAGAGGGTCTACACTTGTTAGGAAGAGGTCATCCACATACAACACCAGTATGAGAGGTTTGTCGTCTTCAAAGTAGAGGTTAGGATCGACTTCACTCCTAGTGAATCCTAGCTTCATCAAGTCGTTGTCGATCCTCTCATACCATGCTTGGGGTGCTTGCTTCCGCCCATAGAGAGCCTTCTTCAACTTGCATACATGAGATTTTCGACCATGAATCTCAAATCCTTCAGGCTGCTCCATGTAGACCTCTTCTTTGATCGAACCATGCAAGAGCACTGTCTTGACATCCATCTGATGTAGGTTCCATCCTTGTGAAGCCACAAGGGCTATGATCAAGCGGATGGTGGTATATCTGGAAACAGGTGCAAATATCTTGTCATAGTCTATACCTTCCTTTTGGGAGAAGCCACGAGCGACAAAACGAGCCTTATATTTTTTTGTACTTCCATCTACTGCATGCTTTATCTTGTAAAGCCATTTATAAGTGACAACTGTCTTGTCCTAGGTCTGGGAACTACTTCCCAGACATCATTCTTCATAATAGAATCATATTCTTCGGTCATAACATCCTTCCATACTTGATGCTTGACGACATCTGAGAATGATGAAGGCTCATTTTGTATGATCATGCTCATGATGGTCAGGTATCCCTGATACCTGTTGGGTTTCTTACTTTCACAGAAGGTTCCTCGGGGTGCAGTGTGTCCTTCAACATCATTGAGTAGCCCCCTAAGCCAAGAGGGCCTCTTCCTGGAAGAGGAGGGCTCAGGTGGATCAATAGGATCGATGGGTTCTACCACATTAGGCATTGTTTCATCATCCTTTTCTTTTGGTTCCTTAGTGTCGACTTCTTGAGAGCTCCTCAAAGTTGGAAGATTGTCCACCTTACCGAGGGCCATATCTTCGTCAAAGGTGACATCATGAATAATCATGACTTCCCTTTGACTGGAAACATAGATTCTATAGCCCTTAGTATTTTCACCATAGCCCATAAAGATTCCCTTCTTTCCAGATGGACCCAATTTATTCCTTTTCTCTTTCGACACATGAAAATTTACAGGGCTTCCAAAAATTCTAAAATGAGATACGTTAGGTTTCTTACCGGTGAATATTTCTTCAGGAGTCTTAGAATCCAATGCTTGATGTGGGCATCGGTTTTGTACATATACGGTGGTGTTTGCAGCTTCGGCCCATAGAAACTTCAGAAGTCTTTAATCATGGAGCGTGGCATGGACAACTTCCACAATCGTATGATTCTTCCTTTTCGCCACACCATTCCGTTCAGGAGTATCTATCTATCTTAGCCTTTCTTAATCACATAGAAAATGTCCTACTAAAGAATAATGGAAACATATCCGTTAGTCCAGACCTCCAGACCTCCGTCTTATAAATGTCCTAGTCCTCTCTATGATGTCCATACCTACAGTCTCAGTGTCCTATGACCTATGCATGTGTAAAGACCCGACAGGGGGCTCGACTGATAAGGACCTTTAGGTGCTCGACTGTTAAGGATGCGCAAGCATGCTTGACTGTTAACCCCCCCACCCAATGGTGTAGTAGTCTCCCTCTTGATGCCAACCTCTTTACAAAAGTCATGAAACTTGTTAGACTCATATTTAGTCCCATTATCAGTCCTTAATATCTTGATCTTATTTTCAGTTTGATTCTCGATCAGGGCTTTAAAGTGTCGAAACCAAGAGAACACTTCATCCTTGTTTTTCAAGAAGTATATCCAAGTCTTTTGAGAATAGTCATATGTAAAAGTAAGGTAATATAAATATCCTCCCAAGGAGTTCACAGGCATCATACCAGATATGTCTGAGTGAACCAGTTGTAATATATCAGAGGTCTTGCTTTGGCTTGAGGGGAATGGTCCCCTTTTGAGCTTTCCCTTGGCACATCCCGGACATACACCTTCTTTCTCTACTTGGAATTTGGGCATCTCTGTTACCATTTGTCTTACATTGGGTAGAGCTTTATAATGAAGGTGGGAAAACCTCCAATGCCAAAGTTCACACTGAAGAGATGTGTCACAAGACATGACACCTAGCAGACTTCCACCGACCTAATATAATTAATCAACTCGAAACCCAAGAGTGAAGGCATATTTAACATTATTTTTCCATACAAGTACCTTGCCATCATTGAATGTCACCTTGTAGCCTTTATCTTCCATTGCCGAGATGGACACCGGGTTCTTCTTGAGGTTAGGTACATATAATACATCCTGTAAGTGGATCGAATTACCTTGATTCAATTAAAGAGAGACAATGCCTACACCTTTCACATGATATTTCATATTATCTCCAAGGACAATTTCTAGGTTAGTTTCTTTCTCTATTAGATTATGGAGAACTTCTTTGTAACCAGTGAAGTGCCTTGAGGAACCACTATTAATGAGCCAAATTCCTATTGACTCCGAAGGAGAAGAGGTACACAGAGCAACTTGTAGATAATATTCATCCTGCTTATTTTCAACAATGTTGGATTCATACTTGGAATTTCTAGCCTTCTTGAATGGTTGTCCTGTTCTTGATTACCAACACTCATTTTACCTTTGCTATTAAATTTTCCATTCCTTTGATTGCCATGAGAGGGATTTTGATCATCGTCTCAGTGTGAGTGCTTTCTATCAGGGTACTCCCTCACATAGTGACCTGCTTTATCACAAATGTAACATCGTCCTTTTCTTCCACCCTTAGGTCCAATCTTTATTTTTGATTTAGTCCCGAAATTATTTATTTTCTTCGCATGAGAAGAAAAGGCAACAAGAGGACCTTTAGGAATGGGCATTTCTTGCTCTTCTACTCTTGTTTCTTTTTGAATGCATCTAGCCATTAATTCCTCAAAACTAGGAATTACATTATTGTTCAGAAGAGTAGTCCTGAACACATACCATTCGGAAGGTAATCCTCCAAGAGTTGTGAGTGTCATTTCTCTATTAGTAATAATCTCCCCAATAGATAGGAGATCGTTCCTGATCTTGGTGATTCTTAGGAAGTATGCTTGCATACACTCATTGTTTCCCTTCTTAATTTCCTTCATCTTATTTCTTAAAAACAAAACTTGATTTTCATCATTAACTTTAAATAAACTCACCAGTCTATCATAGATTTCCTTGGAGGTGTTCGGGTTGGAGACATAGGCCACCAAGCGCTTGTCGATAGAGTCTCGGATGATCTTCTTTGATTTGACTTCACCGGTTTTCCATTTGTTCCTGGCAACAAAGAGTGCATTTGATGGAGGCTCAACAATATTTCCTCTCACATGGTCCAACACTCCTTGATCTTCTAAGGTTAGATCAATAGACATCTTCCATCCGTGATAGTTAGGTTTCTCACGGAGCTTGTCTTCGGCAGGGAAGAGTGTTGAGGACCCCATAGTTATATAGGATAGCCTTGCCAATCTTCTCTTCAGTGATTGCTCTTGCTAGGGCTTCGTCTTCACCTCAGCTTTGATACCATGTTAAACTATGGTATGTTCTATTATTAGAGAAGTTTACTTATCTTTCTTATTATTATCCATAGATTAGGAATCACATGTACATAAGTAAAGTGCAGCTAGAACATTAAACGATCAACAAAAAACAATCCAAGACAAGAGACACAAGATGTGATGGCTAGCTAGGGACAAACCCCAATATGGGGAAACCCTTTGATCAAATCTTCTTTTATCTTCAATAATTCAACAGAGAGAAATAGTACAAAAATATGATTTATATCAGCAGCAGCAAACCCTAGATCAGTGACATCTGCATCAAAACTAGGGCAGTCAATATCTTGCAAACCAACCATCAGATCAGTTTGATTCCTTCACCGAAAAATGCGGCCTTAAGAGGAGATCCAGATTCACCTATAGTTCAGTTATGAGGAGGGATTTTAATGGTCAACGCTGGTCAAACTTCTGATCTGCAGTTGCAGCCCCAAATTCTGCACCTTCCTTCCACACATGTGAGAGAAGAGTCTCTTTCTGCGCAGTAGGAGAAGAGCCTCTTTTCTGCGCAGGAGAGAGAGAGAGATGCGATGAGTTGAGTGAGTCCAAATGAGGAAAAGACCTTCTGTTTTTATACACAACTGTTGACGATTGAATAGATGCGACTGTTGGGCTTCTGAGCCTACATGAGTTGCTGGTTGGCTTGATAATTATTCCATAATCAAAATAAATTCATATCTCCATAAATACTTATCGGAATCGGATGATCTTTAGATCAATCCTACACCTCTTGACGAGAGGAATCTAATAAAAATATTACCAGCCATGAATAAGATGACCCACATGGAGTTTGGCCCTAGTTGCCAATTTTAACACTTTGAGGACATAACTTCCTTGTTGCTCCTGATTTTCCATTTCACCTTCAAATAATCTCTGCTCAATTTCTCTGATGTCAGCATCATATTTATTAATGCTGTCTTCCATACTTGCAGTCACATCACTAACTGAAGAGTCTAAACATTTACTTGACTCTATAAATGTTAGAGATAGTTCATCCTTATCATGCATAGTAAGCATAATCTCCTCTTTATCAGGTTCTGAAAGCTTCGTTTCTCCTTCATGTTCCTTGCGCAATCTTTCCATTCTAGTTCCATGTGAAATCTCTCCAGCAGTTCATCACAACTTGTATTCTCAGCTTCATTCTTTTCCTGGAAATCCTCCTAAGTTATCCTGTTTTCTGCACTATCATATTGCAAGCTTCTTTCATCAATTTCATTATAAAAATTCATTTGTTTACCTTCTTGGAATACCACTATGGGATTTTCATTAGACTTCTGGTCCATATCAACTTCTTCTGACTGTCTTACACCAAACAAAATTTCATCTACGAACTCTTTCTGCTGCAATAAATCAATACCTTATTCCTCTAAAAGGCATTCTCTATCATACTTCACCTCAAAAGCTTCATTCCTGTTTGTGATAGTTTCACCAAACAGTCCATCATCCTCTGCATATCCTACAAACGTACACAAACTATGAGAATTAAAATCACAAGGCTTTGTTACCTCATCTTCTTCCCTTGTCATCATATCTTCTAATTGTTCTGAACTATTCCAATAGTTCATGAGATCTTCAGCTGATCTCCCATTATCCTGTTCACCCAACATTTCACCTTGTTCTGGTCTACAAATGGAAACTTCCATTTCTGTCTCTGCTTCTCTGAGGTTTTCCATCAACCACTTTACCTGTCTCTGCTGCATCCTTCTATGCAACTTAGGCCACTTCATTGGCTTCCTCTTCAAGACACAACCTTGTGTTTGATTCTCTTCTAGCAGCGTTACTAACACATCGAGTTCTTCTCTTATCTCAACCATTTCCTTGTCAATCTTTGCTTGACTCATCTATTTCCTATGGATTGTTTGAGCACCCTTCTCCTCCATCTTGTAGCCTTCTTATAAATCTTCCATATGACTTTCCATAACCATCTTTTCTTCTGTGTGAGCTCTACACCTGCAACCAATCAATTTCCTTCTAAGTTGATCTTCTCACCAAGCTTCTCCTCTTCCTGGTCTCCAAGTCCTCTTTCCTTAGAACTTTGCACTAAGCACTCTTGCTCTCTCTCCCTGGTTGCTACACTCACTTCTCTTAAGGACTCCTCTGTCCTTATTTATTCCCAATCTCAGCTGGAATAAGGTTCTGCTACAATCTCTAAGAACTTCCCAAAAGTTTCTTCTACAGTCTCACTACTGTAGTCCTGTGCCCAACACTGCAATTCATTTAATTGCTGCTACTTTCATACCTTCTGTATCATAAATCACCTTCTCGCGGGACATTTTCTTCCTTTTCCCTGCTCTAATACCAAAATGATGCAACCATACGACTGCTATCCCTCACATTTACCCACAGTATGCAAAAACATGCATAAGTACAACTGTCCCAGGTAATTGACTCTCAAAGGAGTCAAATCTTCATAATATCAATGGTTAAGGGCCTTTCACCACCAGTTCCTTTATTAGAACCCAATCACCCTGCCTAAACCTCCTATCGGGAGTTAAATCAATACTCAAGCCTTCATCTACCCTTTTATCAAAGAATTCCACACTATCTTCCTTATCGGGACTCTAAAACTCTTCATTACCTTTATTATCCCTTATACCACACATATGCAACCATTCCCTCTTTAAAACGTTGGCTAACATATATTTGTCGCGTAAAATGCTCTATCGGTGCTACTTTCCGTTATAATCCTTTTGCAAAGGAAATAACTACAAAACAAATCTTATTCCGCTTTCCGTATGACCTCTGCACAGATCCTGAGGTCGTACCTTCCTCGCAATCGGCTATCGGGACTTTCCACAAACTATATCTCATATATGCCTTTATCGCCCCTTCTCTTCCGATATGTGACTATCAGAATGTTAAAATATAACTTTAACGCAATATAGAAATACATAGGAATCCTGCTTCAGACATGGTTAGCAGATTTCAAATGTTATATATTTGCCACTATAGATCCATCAGGTCCGCCCATCTGTTATACCATTCCTTCGCACTCCGATAAGCCCGAACTCCGATTGCCAATTTATCACTATCGGGGATATTGCACTATTGGCCCTTTGGGTATTGCCTTTCCTCTATTCCCTGGCTCCTACTTCCTCTGATTGTGATTTCCGAATGAAATTAGGGCCGTCGATCCTGATTCCGATTCGACGGTCCTCGCTTAATTGGCTATCGATGATTGCAAGGGTATAAGACTTGACTCTGATGTCACACTTTTGTTGATGTGATGTATCAATGCATGGCGCTCCGATTTGATCTAAACTGTTGATCTATGAGATCCAATGGCCACTTAGTGCTCTTGTCCTCTATCCCTTCTGGACTTAACTTCGCTTATTTTTGATGTTTTTCTGTGCTAAAACACAATTATTCTACCAAACTCTGTCTATAAAAATACAACAACTCTATAATACATACGCTCATTCATCAATGGAACACCATCGATCCTACAGTGATCGATGGTCGATTGAAATGTCTGCCATTGGGATTTTAGCTATCTACGCATACATATATGACAGAACACTCAAAATCAATTCTCTATATACAAACATAAATACAAAACTACATTTTGAGGCTCTCTCCCTTTTTTGGCCCGATTCTTCTAATTAATTGCATCTTTCTCCTATGCTACCCATAGACTTACAATACTCTTGATCTTCTCCTCTCTATCTCTCATCCCCTGTCATAAAAGAAAGGAAATTACATATATGTCGCACCTAACAGTTTCCTTCCACAAAGGAAGGAATAAACTATACATTTAGAAATCAAATCCTATCCTAATCTGAACAAACTAAATTACTTGGCTTGATCTCTACGAAGGGAGGATCGCTTTGCCATTTATTCCCAATTCTGTTCAAAATTAGGTAATAATTAATTACTTACATTTATTTTGAAATTAATACAAATTAAACAACCAAGTCTTCCTCCAAACTTGCATTAGCCACAACATGTGACCACTTCCATCACATTGCTGGCTAGGCCTAGATGCTCCTGCATCATTTATTAACCATGATATATATGTTTCGGGTCTGGAGCCCCATCGCTTATCGCTATCGGGAGGCTCCAGGGCCTATCTATAAGGCACACTGCTATCACCTGGACCTGACGATGATTATTGACTAGGGCATATAATATTTCAGGTCCGGCCTTACGGCCGGACGCGGGTCGGGGCTTTTCAAAGAAAATCATACATTGCAGACCCGCCTGGGCTATTAAGTCCAGAATATATATATTTCGGGTTTGCCTTCCATAATCTCTTATTGCAATCGGCGGATCCCGGGGGATTATGCAGTTAGCGAAGGGGTGATGACCGGACCCGCTGATAATTATAGGCTCGGGCATATAAATTTTCAAGTCCGACCCTATGGCTAGGCCACGGGGTTTTCCCATGTTCTTTGATAATATGCTAGGGTCGGGGTTTTTCAAAGGGGAACTTGTGTTGCGGATTCAAAGGGATCATTAAACGCGATTCATGTGCATTTCAGGTCCACCTCCCCAATCCTCCACTGTTGATTTACCTTTCGTGGATCCAACGGTCCACGTAGATTTCAGGTGAACAAGTTGCTCGAGGAATACTCGCTCGAAAAGAGGTATCCTCTTTCTTCCTAGGTGCCACATGTCGTTTGAAGAATGGAATCAGGGGCCTTCCTTGCAATACCGAATACCACTTAGACCCCTTCCGAAATACCATCCGGTTTTGTGTTTTATGGTGATTTTCAATGTAAACCGAGTTTTTGCTTGCGGGACTTAATCGATGCGTGGATTAAAAAAAAGAAGCCAATTCCTTCACATTTATTCCTTCTGATGTTATAAACGCTTCATGAAGGCAAGATTGGTGTTTTTAAAGCATTTTTATCATATTTATATGAGTATGACTGATGTCAGTTATCTCTGCAGGCGAAGACTGAGAGAAGGCAAGCGAGGTTGAAGGACAGGTGTATAGGCAACAAGTATGGCTCTAGATGTAAGATGCATGAGCGGATGTGTTCCATTCAAAGAAGCAGCCTTAGGCGTTGTCGGTCGAGTTCCACGCATTGCCTATGTATTCCTAAAGTGAAACTGTCCCAGATCTCATCATGAAGAGATGACACATAGTCATCATCCTCTAATCAACATCTATTCATTTCACTAGGAAATGAAGCGCTCCAGTGACAGGAAACGCCTTTTCCGTGTCAACAGTGACATCGATGGCTCTACATCTGTTTATTCGGATTGGTATATTGAAAAGAACAGGGGAAGATGAAGGGTCATGGCCTGAGGAATAAATATTACTTCCAGATAGGAGAGAAGGGATTTTTGTTTGGAGAAAAAAACTTTGATTTATTATGAATAAAGGAGACTGTTTGGTTCAATGAGGAACCTTTAGTTTTAGTTTTAAGATCCTCTGCTTTTATGTGTTTTGAGATAGGGTGTTGTGCTGGCATAAATACAAATGTGTTTTGTTTTTGTGCATATTGATAACGTTACAACTTATAATTAGCCTTGGTTGTTTGAATGTAATTCTTCATCATAGTTAATTCATAAGCAATCCCTGATTTGAAACTATCTTAGACATCGGTTTCAAGCTTTACTTCTATAAAAGGGAATGTGTATTCTTGTATGAATGATTGGATTGCAATTAATAATTGATGCAGACTTGCTCTTTTGTGAACCAGTAATTGATTCATTTAGACTTGGAATTCATGTATGATGTTTAACCTCTCTTTTGTCATGCTCTTGCAAGATAGATTAGGATAATTAGGACTATATTAGAGTAGTTATGAGTAGTGTAGATAGGACTTGATACACATAGGTTAGCTGTTTTGTTTGTAAATTTAATTGAATTCTTCCTCCAAGAAGCAATATTTCAACACCTATTACAGTTCACAGGGTCCTTTAAAACCCATTGGAACTAGCCACTTCAAACGAAAACAGATCTAATTGGGGTCTGTGATCGGGTTAGTTCCCCTTGTTGGTATAGAAAAAATTCGCCATGTCAACAAATTGGTGCTAGAAGGAGGGCCTGAACCACCGTCCACAACTTTTTATGATTTCATCTATAAATGTCGCACATGGACTCCAAAAGATTAGTGCATGGATCATGAAGGTCGAAAAGATCCTTCCTCTCAATTTGAAAAGCCTCATTTCAAAGAAGAGACACTGTGGGAGTATCTCGTCACTCAGGAACAACCAATCAGAATACTTGGGCTTACGCTCCTCCCCTCTCTCAGCTCCCCATCTTTCACTCTTTACCTCCAACAACTAAAAGAAAGCCAAGGATCTGTCTCATAAACGAAGAGACATCTGCAGCCCTGTCTCTTGAAGATATAGTGCTTGAATCCTTGCAAAGTATTGACACTCCCTGGGAAGAAATTCCTAAAGATCCACTCTATGAAGGTAATTCCTGGCCCGATTTGGGAAGTCTTAATAAAGAAAGCTTTGAAGAAACCTTCAACTAGAATATCCCTATCCTCGATATGGATAATATTCCTCAACTGGGTGGGAACCAACTCCTACCTCCTCCTGGAGCACCTCCTCCCTGGCTCGCTCAAGACGCCGTAGCGGTACCTGGGCAGCGACATCCCTTACCCAAGAATGCAGAAAGAGTACTACCTAAATTTGACCCTGAGCGGGGAGACACCGTTGATAACCATATTCACTCTTTCTTCCTGGCCGTGCGCATGCTGGGGGTAGCTGATGAAGATATAGTATGTCGCCTATTCCCTTTTACCCTGATTGGTGCAGCTTACACATGGTACTTTAGCTTGAGAACAGGATCAATCACTTCGTGGGCTGCCTTTCAACAGGCCTTTTTAGACAAGTATGGTGATGACAAAACCCCTGCGGCCTTAGTTCTAGAACTATCTTGTTTGAAAATGGAAACCAAAGAAAAGGTCAAGGATTTTAACATTCGGTTCAACACCTTGTTTAATAGAATCCCGGATAACGCTAGACCTACTAAGGAGGTGCTCATGGAATTGTACATTACTGCTCTCCTTGTCCCTACTGTGATGTGGGTCAAAAGGAGTAACACACAAACCTTACGGGGTGCTATCGATGAAGCAATAAAAAGTCGAGAATGAAATGCTCAGTCTCACAGTATGTAATCATCCAACCGAAGCAAAGAAATCCTCTCAGTCATCCAAGAAGAATAATGGGAGTGATAACAAAGTGGCTGAGGTAAAAGAAAGGGACACCATAGATGTGGAAGGTTTTCATCGAATCATTAAGAAGTTGACAAACACAGTCATTGATATGAAAAGGAATTTTGTAGAGAGTACAAGCAAGAGTGGAGGAGAGTATAACAACATAAAATATTTCAAACCTTTCTATCGTTAGAAGATAGAAGGTGGTCATGGTCCACTTGCACTGCCTACTCCACCCAATGAAGCGAATTTAAATACAAAGGAGCTGGCTCATATCGGATCGCTCCTTAACCAAGAAGAACCTATAGTGGAGCTAGAGCCAGAACAAGAAGATGAGGAAGAATACCAAGTAGAAGAGCCCTTGGAAGAAGAATCTCAAATCATTGTACTATGGGATTTCTATACAAACGAGAACGATGATGACCAAGGAGACAGTATGGCACAAGTCCACACTAATGAAATCCATACATGAAGTAAAGGGCCACTTGTGGGTGTGATGAAGCCTATAGACCAGACAAAGAAAGATGTTCGCCCTATGAAGGCATCCACTCCCAAAGTTCCTGTCGAGAAGGGTAGACCTAGTGGTCAGTCCAAGAATACCCCAGTTGCAAACCATCCAGAGAAAGAAAATGCATCTCCAAATGCAACGAAGACGACTCACTATCGTAAAGTCCCACCTAAGAATGAAAAAACCAGTATGTTTTCTCTGCCCTATCCTGATTATAACATTAAAAACAATATTGTGGATGATCTTAGGAAATCTAGGGCTAATATCACATACTTTGATTTACTGAAATTAACGTAGCAAAGAGATTTGCTCTTGAAAGCTATGAATGAGAGAAATTGCAAAGCCCCCACCATCCTGAGCAACCAAACCCAGAAGTTGGTCTCTAGACCTATTAGTACTCCCAGTACAACCCAAAAGCCAGCAACCATGGAAGCCACCCTATCGAAAATGAATCGAAACCCCCAAGATGTTAGTGCAACCATGATAGGAAGGAAATCAAAATCCATGACTCCCCCTTTCCTAATCACATTTGAAATCTTCAACATGAATGCACACAATTGCTTGGTAGACTCAGGTGCCTTGTCCACTGTGATGCCTTACGCTGTTGCTAAAAGACTTCATGCGATACCTGAGAAAACTAGAACTCGAATCATGCAATTAGACAAGAAAAATGTGAAAGTAATTGGGGAATTGAAAGATGTATTGATTCAGATGACTGCCAAACCACAATACACACAAATCATTGATATAGTGGTAGTCGATATACCCGAGGCTTATGGAATGCTGCTTAGTAGGGACTGGTCATAAAACTGAATGGATACTTCTCAACTGATTGGTCCCATCTCTTGCTGCCTCAGAAGGGGAAGGGTGATATGCTAAGAGTTGATCGTGAAAGATACATGAAGTATGTGGTGACAGAGCTAAACGATCCCAATGAACCTGTAATGTTTACCAAATCTGTCCTTGGGAATTATAGTTTTAATGTTTGTGCCACAGAAAGCTATTTTTGGAGAATTCCATGCAGAAACAAGTGAAGGAACTACAATAAACACACAGTTGGAAGCTCTCCCTTGCAATCCAACTGATGAACCACCTTGTAATATAGTAGATGATAGAACTAGTTTCATAGGAAGTAACACAATTGGTGTAACACTAGACTCTATAGTTTGGACACTCTATTTTGATGGCTCTAACTGCATTGGAGGTGCAGGTGCCGGGAGCGTTCTCGTTGATCCACAAGGGAACCGACATCTGATGGCCAGCTGGTTGGAATTCACGTGCACCAACAACACGACAGAATATGAAGGCTTGTTGCAGGGCCTGAAGAAAGCCATTGATATGAAGGTAAAAAATCTTAAAGTTTTTGGTGACTTGCAAATAATTGTGGACTAGGTAAGGCAGAGGATACACTGCAATTTGCCACACCTGGTAAGATACCAACATGAGGTATGGAACTTAATTGATAGTTTTGATTCTTTTAATTTCACTTACATGCCTCGAGGGCAGAACCAAGATGCCGATCTAATGGCTGGTATGGCTACAAAACTTCTGCCTGATTTTAGATTAAAGAAGAATAAATGTTATGTTGAATTGATTTTTAGACCATCCGTACCTGATAACATCTCAAACTAGCAGGTGTTCGAAGATGACAAGCAAATCCTGGAGTTCTTGCATTGCGAGAAGACGTTCAAGAATGCAATCATCAATGGAAAAGAGCATGACAGGCTTATGAATGAGAAGGAAGATGAGGAAAAGGATCAGTTCAATATAATTCCCAAGTCAGTTGTTAAGATGGAGCACTTGTATGACCTGTATGATAAATTCAAAACGCCAACGAATTGCAAAATGCATAGCTCATCCATGAAGTACGAATTGGTCAACCTTGGAACCCAAGAAGACCCAAAAACTGTTAATTTGGGCTTGGGGTGCTCTCCACAAGAAAAGGTTACATTTGTCAAGCTATTTAAAGAATACGAGGATGTCTTTGCATGGACATATGGAGACCTAAAAACATTTGATACCCACATTATGCAGCATGTGATTCCTTTGGAAAAAGAGGCTAAGCCCTACCAACAAAAGCTTCGCAAGATGCATCCAAGCCTGGAACCTTTGGTGAATAAAGAATTGAACAAAATGCTAGATGCTAAAATCATTTTCCTGGTCAGACACACCCGTTGGATAGCCAATCTCGTACCAGTGAGAAAGAAAAATGGAGACATAAGGTTGTGTATCGATTTTAGAAACCTGAACAAAGCATCACAAAAGGATAACTACCTTGTCCCTTCTATCGAACACATTCTTCAGTGCGTTTCTAGGTCTGAAATGTTGTCCCTATTAGATGGGTTTTCAGGATATAATCAAGTGTTGGTATCTAATGGGGATCAACTGAAGACAACCTTCAACACTAAATGGGGCACTTACGCATATTGCAAAATGCCTTTTGGACTTATTAATGCAGGTGCCACATTCCAGAGAGCCATGGACATAACTTTCCAAGGGTTGATTAACAGATCAGTAGTGGTTTACATGGATGACATCGCTGTGTATTCATATAACAGAAGGGATCATATTTATCACCTGAAATGGATTTTCGAAAGATGCCTAAGGTATGGAATATCGTTGAATCCCAAGAAGAGCGTCTTTACAGTCACAAAATGGAAACTACTGGGTCATATCCTCTCTAAATAAGGGATTGTTATTGATCCTGAAAGATAGAGACTATCATGAGAATACAACCCCTTGCAAATAAAAAGGCAATGCAATCTTTCTTTGGGAAAATTAATTTCGTTAGGAAATTTGTTTCAGGTTTCGCAGAAATAGTGTGTCCTATGCAACTAATGATGAAAAAGGACGTTGTGTATAAATGGAGCGATGAAGCTAAGAAATCATTTCAGCGGATCAAGGAAGCCATTGCAGAAGCTCCTGCATTGGTCAGCCCCAATTTCGGCAAGGAATTCTTCTTGTACACTTTTGATTCTAATCTTTCATATGCCGCAATTCTCATTCAAAAAAATGATGATGGAAATGAAGTCCCTATTTCTTATATGAGCTCTAATCTCCAAGGAGCAGAACTGAACTACCCAAACGTGGAGAAACAAGGCTTTGCGTTTTTTAAGGCCATAAAACATTTCCGCCCTTATTTGTTAAAGGCTTGGACTAAAGTGATTGTTCCCCATCCTACTGTAAGAGCCCTCTTCGTGCAGAAAGAAATGGGTGAATGGAGAGGAAATTGGATTACTGCACTTCAAGAATTTGACCTCGAGATTAAGCCAACAAAGATAGTTCGAGGGCAGGGATTGTGCAAGCTAGCAGCAGAACCCTTGGCAGAGAGAGGAGGGGCATCCAAAGAACTAGAAGCGCAGAGCATGCAAAATGAACAAGTAGAACTCAGGGAGGAGCCCCTATGGATCAATGAAGCACTGATATGTGAGCGTGAAACGCCGGAGGCCCTTTTGGATCTTGAGTCCTGGTATTACGACATCCGCTTCTATCTTACACAGGGGTCATGTCCTAAACACATGGATGCATCACAATGGAGCTCAGATTGAAATCTAATCAGTATCACTTGGCCAATAACACATTATACATAAAAAACTATGATGGAATCTGGTTGAGATGTTTGGAAAAGGATGATGCCTACCATGTCTTGAAAGAAATGCATGATGGCCGAGTAGGTGGTCACTATGGCGGAGAGACCACTGCTCAAAAAATATTAAGAGCCAGATATTACTGGCCCACAATGTTTAGAGACTCGCATGCCTATGCTCGCAAATGCAAGGTGTGTCAAACCGCTACAGGACGAGAGAGAAAGCTTGTTGTTCCCCTCAGGCTTGTTATGATTTGTCGCCCATTCCAACAATGGGGCCTAGATGTCATAGGCAAGATCACGCTAAACTCTTCACAGCAGCATAAGTATATACTCACAGTGACCGACTACTTCACCAGATGGACTGAAGCCATCCCGCTTCGAAAGGTAAATGAAGACAAGGTAATATCATTTATTGAGAAATTCATTATCAAAAGGTATGGCATCCCTGACGCTCTTGTATTTGATAATGTTTCTTACTTTTCATCACTGAAATTGACTGAGTTTGCTATTGATAAATCAATTCACATACGATATGCATCAAACTATTACCCCTTGGGAAATGGAGCTACAGAGTCCTCAAATAAGAACCTCATACACATAATCCATAAGTTCGTTGCTGACAACTAGAGGAACTGGCACAACGCTCTAATAAATGCCCTTTGGGCCGACAAGGTCACCCCGAAAGTGGCCTTAGGAAACTCCCCATACTTCCTTGTCTATGGACAAGAAGCCATCCTGCCTCCCAACGTTACCCTCCCCTCTCTACAACTCTCCCAATCTTCAAGAGGAACCCCTTCAACCTTGCTCCAAGAGAGGATCAACCAACTGATGAGGTTGGAGGAATTGAGAGATAAAGCCAAAAATAAATTCAAAAATCACCAAATGATTGTGAAAATATGGCTTGATCATCATCTGGCAAGAGATAAAGATTTCCAAGTAGGGGAGCTAGTCCTGAAATGGGACAAGCTGAGTGAGCCAAAAGGTAAACACATGAAATTCAAACACTTATGGATGGGCCCATTCCAAGTTGTGGAAAAAATTGGTCAAGGAACTTACAGGTTGAAAACTTTATAGGGAGAAACCAAAAAACTCTCTTTTAATGGCCAGCATCTGAAGAGATACTTCCAGTAGCCACCACATGGTGGTTACCTTCTGAATAGATTAGGATTCATTTTATTTTTGTTGTTAGTTTAGTTGCATTTTGTCTTTTCCTTTTGTTTTTATTTAAAGTTTATTTTCCTGTTGTTTTGAGCTGCAGTCCTTTTCAGCCAACTGATTTCGGTCCTCCAGTCTCGTTGTTACCTTTTCAGATTGCACTCATTTTCACCACCATCAACCTTTACTTTCCTTATTAACCTGCTACTGAGCCTGTTGATTCTAAATCCATCATTACCTTGCAAATCAAACAAATTTTCAATGAGCCCATGAGAACTTGTAAATCAGCTGTGGGATTCAAACCAAAGCCACTCATTAGCATCTGTTGGGAACTAGGTAAGATCTGATGATAACTTGGATATCTGGAGCATGTAGGGGCATCTTTATAAAACAAAAAAAGTGTAACTACAGCTGGAATGACGTGGAGGAACACTGCATTTTTAAACAAATCCCACTCAGACCTAGCCTATACTTTCCCGTAAGGTTTGCAGTCATTCTCCATTTGTCCCATCCACCACACTAAATTGTCCAATACCTGTTATCTACACGTAAATCTCCTTTCATGGGCTAAACTCACTGTCATATACCATGTGGCAAATCCAATTGTGCTCTAGTCCTTGTGCCTGAAATTGGAAGGACTTATTTAAAAGAAAATGAAATGTCAAGTCCTTATGCCAATCTGGAAGGACAGATTGTTTGGGAAGCCGGTTAGAGTAAGGATTGTTGCTGGGCTCAGAGTACCGGTTGACACAGCAAGCCCAACCTTGCTTAAGCGGTTTAAAAATATGGTATGATCCATGACAATGCTCCATTCAATCATATGAAAATATAGCACTGAAATTCTCATATAAAGTGCAGTCAATCATATCTACATCAAGTCTGGTGAGTAATAAAGAGCCGAGGTACACACCTAAACAGGGTATTGACAGACCAATGATGGCCCCAAAAGGATTTTTGAAAGTGGGAAATAGGTAAAGGAAGGTCAATAAACCCCATGAAACTGCCATTGGAGAATGCCTATCAAAACCCTATCAGTAAGTAGAAGCTATTTGTCTCTATCCCACCTGAAGAAATTAATGTTGAAGTGGAACCCATGCTTTTCCATCAATATAGTTTTTATTTCAAGTTTAACTTAACACCTTGATGTTCTATTGATCCAAGGTTTATTTGGAAACAGAGATAACTGGTTCGCCCAACGTTTGCCATTTGTTGTGGCCATAGCCACCACCCTATTAAAACTTGCCTTGGTAATTTTGAATGGGTCCCCTAAAAGTTGATTCTTTCACCTCTCTGAGTGATTTGTTTTATTCCAAAGACTTTAACTCGTTATCGAGCCAAATCTTCCATTCCTAATGGTAAAGCCCCCCTCTTTAAACATTTGCCACATGATCCATTTATAACACTTTCTAGCCCTTCATTCATATCCTCCATCGACACCCTTTTAATCCTCAAAAGCCTTCCATCGCATCGTCATCTCCATTATGACTCTTTATAATAGAAATACTCAAAAAATGCCTAAAATCACCCCTTTTCGCCTATCGGAATCAACATTAAAACACACGCATACCTGCCTTACGGATTCGACAGTTTTATTAACCCAAATGCATATATTTCGGGTCCGAAGCCCCATCACATATCGCTATCGGTGGGGTCTCGGGATTTTATATAAGGCACTCCATTGTCTTCTGGACCTGACAACATTATCAACCATATTACATATATATATAGGGTCCGGAGCTAAATCGCTTATCGATAATGGGAGGTC
>APFE030266178.1:307638-328491 GCA_000404065.3 Pinus taeda | reverse complement strand
GTTCAGGGGGAGATCATGGTTGCTGGTCTAGATGGTGATTGACAGATGTTGCTGATGATAGTTGCTGATAACTATCATAGTCTGTTTTAGATGTTTGGTCTCTATTTTATATGTCATGTATATCTTTCAATGTAAAGGTCATATTTTGTTACCCCACTATGCATCGGATGAATGATGTAATGTTCTTGTTTGACATGTATAATCAATTGGTATATCCCCACTTGGTTGGGTGGATGAGTCAAACTTGGTATATCCCCACTTGGTTGGGAGATGGATGTATGTATGAGTCTTTGGTGATAGGAAGGTTCTTGGGGATGTATGTATAGAGTCATGTTATATTTCTGCAGACCTTGCTTATGCTCAGGGGGAGCATGGACTTGATCATAGGAGTTCAATCAACACTTCAGCATATCAGAGATTTCAGCTGGTACTTAGGGGGAGCATGACCCTTTGCCCTTGATGACAAAGGGGGAGAGTGATTGGTGTTGTTGTTGCCATCAAGTCCAAAGGGGGAGATTGTTGGCATTATGATACAGGTGATACATGTGTTGTACTTGATGGCAACTCACCATTAACCAAGCCACGTGGGTTCGCAGAACAAAAGGTTCGTATGGCATACACACGCACTTTCACAGAAGGAAAGACACATACATGTTGAAAAACTTAGTTTTGGTCCGTGGTATTTGGTCCATGGTATTTTTATCTATGGTATTGGTCCAAGGTATTTTGTCCGACGTGTTGACCCCAGTTAATTGGTCCAAGGTATTGATTCTAAGTGGTTTTGGACCAAGGTATTGAATAAGGCCTAAGACTATAAAAGGAGGAGAAGATCATTAGGCAAAGGCACTCATGATTTGAATATCTAATGAAGAGCAAGATCTAGAATACAGGGTATTGGGTTATGGTGCACAACTGGATCTGAATCAAGGATGAACCTGAGCGCTTGAGGAAGGATAAGTTCTATTGAGGGGTCAAGACCTTAAGGCTTGAAGAGAAGTAGCTTTATGTGGTTTTGATTTCTTATTTGAATAACTGACATATGTTGTAATTTGTAAATATAATAATCTGGGTATAACTGATGTCTGAAGTTGTTGTAAAGTTTAAATCATCATTTACATATCTGTACGCAGGTTCACTTTAGCAAAGGCACGTATACACGCTAGGTCTACATATCAAAACAGCGTATACGCAGGTTAGCCTTGAGTAAACGACATATGTACGCAGGTTCGACACGTTGAAGTAGCGTATACCTAATAAAATATGCTTTAGCTACTTCTGTTTGCTGTTGCAGTGTTCTGGGTTATAACATGGGTTCTGTTTTTTTTTTTTGTATTATGGTTACAACATTCTGAGATGTGATTGATTGATTCAGTTTTGGTTGGTGCAAAGGAGATTGATTGATGCAGATATATTCGATGGCTGATTGATGTTATTGATGGATCTAGTCTGAAAATTAATGAAACGATAGAAGATAGAGACGATTGTAGCAGGTGGTTTTCACGCACATTAGGTTTCCACCTTATATCTTATGTTCATGTGTGTGATTGTCTGTTCTGTTTTATTGCTCCTGTTTACTATTTATATGGTTAATGAAGTTATGATGCACTGATTAAAGATCAAAATATAATGGATTAATGAATCATAAGTTTACTAGATATATGTTAGTTGCACTAAACACAGTTGTGTATACACGCGGTTCCCTTAACTAAAGTAGTGTATATGACTTAGAGTATGAAATGATTTTTTTTTATTGATTTGCTAATACTGATTCACCCCCCCTCTCAGTATTATTTCCAACAAATAGAGCATTAATCCACAACATTATTCTTTAGAGAAATAGGCCAATCATATCCAATAATTATTAATTCAATTAGCCTTTTAGAGCACTTATGTTCTTATTTGCATTTTCCAATTAGATGAGGATGCAAACTATGGAATGTTTATGCAAGAATGCAATGATATGAAAACCAAGGGGATGATCACAATAGTCCTCAAAATCACAAGAGGCACCAAGCAATGAACTAGCTAATCAATGCAAGAGATATGTCAAATAAAAGAGATGACTGTCCACTACTTTTTCACACCACTGTTATGTGTATATCAAACCATATGATGCATATATCAGACCTCAAATTAACACAATAGTGCTCCAAAAAATGACAAGAGATGCCAAGCCTAACCAATGCTAATGATTTGTCAATGATGAAATATGACTACAAGATGATTATTATGCCATTGTAATATGATTTTGTCACTACTATAAGTGACTTATGATGGTCATAGGTGATTATATCAGACTTTGAAATTCACCCAGAGTCATCCAAATTTCACTTATATGCAACCAATAAGCCACAAGACCAATATGTGTTGCCTTAAGTGAATAGTTAATGAGTTAGGGCTTGATTTATGCATGTTATTGTCATTAGCTTACCACTCCAAAAATATGCTTTAGAATTCTAGATGAAACAATAATGAGGAAAAGAGAGTTAGAGGGAAAACCAATAAGCGTTATGGCCTTGTTGGATGGATAAATACTTTTCCCAAGAAGTTTTCCATCTGCAACCACTGTTAGCTCCAAAACAACTGCAAAATAAGATGTTAGAGATCACAAACCAATGCAAACTTACTCAGCAACTGAAGAATGGCTCGAATGAGGGCTAGACGAGGGTTAATTGACCAACGATGAGGGGCTAGAGGCCTAAGGAGGTCACGACTACATAAGAGAAGGCCTAAAAGGCTTGTGGCGGGGGGAAAGAGGCCAAGTGAGGCCCTCAACAAGGCCTAGAAGGGTTGTCATGAGGGTTAAATGCCTAGAAAAGGCATGTGGCTAGGCAAACAAAGGCCTTTAGGCCCGCGACAAGGGTAAAGGAGGCAACTGAGAGATGTGGAGGCCTACCAAGGCCACAAAAGGTAAGAGAAGGCCAAAAAATGGCTTGCATCCAAGGGAAAAGCCCCCTAGGGTTGATGTCCAAGGGAAAAGGGGAAACAACTAGGGAAAATTGTGATAGGGACTCATTGAAAAGGGAAGAAGAGGCCATGATAAGGCTAGAAAAGGTGACGACTAGGCCTTAATTTTTTTTCGAAACCCTGCAATCACAAAATTTTTCCAAAAAAATGCCAAAATTCACTTTCTTAGTGCCAACATATTCCTTTCTTAGTTGGATGTTGACCCTGGAGGGTTTTTAAGGGCTAGATCTTGCCTTTCTAGGCCTAGATCTACCTCAAAACCCTAGCAAAATTATCAAAGAGGGTTGGATGTCACATTTGGAAGAGAAAACCCTTCAAACCCTAGCCTTAGGGCTAGGTTCCTCACAAAAATTTGATTTCTCTTCAAAGGCTTGAAGATTTACCCCCACAAATGAATAGAAAGAATACACAAAACCCCAATATATACCCAAAAAAAACCCAAAACCCCAAGTGCTACACAATTAAAACAAGGGTTAGATTAATTTACAAATATTTACAAAATTAAATATTAGCTCCCATTAGCAAATTAAATCTTTGTAGCCCAGGATCAAATACTTTTTTTGAGAAAATTTTACATACATTTCATGGATGAATAATTTCGAAAAATAGACCAGCCAAAACTCTCCTGCATAATAATTTCTCACAATGAAAGCTTGAAGCTCAAACAAGATCGACCTTTCCCCCACAATCTGTCAACTTGGAGTCTAAGGGCTAGCATACCTGTAAATCTCTATTCAATCTTAAGGTAATCTGCTAGATCATATAGTGAATTAGATTACATAAAGTTAACTCATAACAATAGAATGTTCATATCGTTGACAAATGAAACAACAATTTGTAATATTCAACACAATATAGAGTATAAACACATAAACTAGCACATACCACAGATCAACAGATAGAATAGCACCATGAATTGAAACCCCAAAGTCTTTCTATTATGAGAAAATAATTCCAGTAGAGCATAAGCTTAGTACATCAATAGAACATTATTTCACCTCCAAATTAGATGATGAAATAGAAGCTAAATAACTTGTTTATATAGAGAAAACCCCTCCAAGTGGAAAATAACAGCTAGTTGGTTTGATCCTCGTCAAATTAATCTTGACCATTGAAAATAACTTGATCTTCCTTTAATCTCCACCGTCAAATTTTTATTTTTAAGAAAAATTTCGAATTTTTCTTAAAAACCATTTTTTATTTATCCAAAAAATTAATATTTCAGATTAATTTCCTCAAAAGGTTGATTTTTATTTAACCACCAAGGTCCAAGGGCTCAAATTTTCTTAAAATATCCATTTTTTCTTAGTGTGTACTTCCAAAAATTGACTTCCTTTTGAATGACGATTTTTTATTATTATTATTTTTCACTTGGAGAGAAATTAATATCTATAATTTTTTTTTGACTCTAAATTAATCAATTTTTTGGTTTAGAATTTTTGTTTAGTTTTTCCAGAATTGACCCTGGACGGAATTAATTATTTTTCCACCTTCAAATATTTTAGCCATGGTTTCTAATTGCGAGGGACCATGCACTAAAATATTTTTACATTTAGATGTTACAATTGGTTAAACCCTTAGAAGGGGAAATACACATTTAGACTAGACCCTGAAGACATTACCCAATTCTGCGACACAATATGATCTAGTATGAAACCAAGAGTGTTTATAATAAAAGAATTTAGTCATAATATTTTGATTATGAGGGACCATGCACTGAAATTATTCTTAGACTCGATAAACACTAGGACTCACCTAAAGACCTTGTCAACGAATTCCATCCTAGCTTTGGGGTTATAGCTGAATGAAAAATTCTGTCGATTGTGCGCGTTTAGAAACACACATAATTTAGGGATGTTAAAAAACTTCCTAGGATGAAATCCTTTGCCAAAATCAGAGGGTTACCTAGGTGTTGTTACATAATTAAATGGTCATACTAGCATCATTTGCAATAAACCTTGCAAAAATTCGCTTAACAATGATGAAATCATGCTACTTGATGACTTTTGATCTTTGACAAATTTTCTCGACTTCCTTGTACATTGCTTTCTTGGATTGTTGACAAAATTGTGTTCAACAAGTACCATATCTCTTCTATAGACACACTTATGGATAACAAAGTTTTATGACTCTCTATAGTAACATCAAGTTTATAACAATTTTCCCACTTTGATTTACTTTACTATGACTTTGTAGTGGCCTTGCATATCCTTCACTTGACATCGACTTCACAAAAATTCATGTTTCAAACCTTGATTTGTGATTTTTGAAACTAAGATCATATTTTTTCTTGATCCATACTACATAGATTAGTTTTTTATTTGATTCACATGACCTTTGGAAAATTTATAAGTACATCACCATATACTTTAGTTTCATGAAAATTATCATCACCTAAATATGTTTTAGAACTAATAGTTTCCTTATGATAGGTTTTAAATCAATATTTATTACCATTCATATGAATAGATGCTCTTGAATCTATGAGCCATTTCTTACAATCATTTGTTTCTACTGACAAGGCTACCTCTAAAATAAACAATTTCAATTTTTTAAGGTCATCACTTGCCTCTACTTCTCTATCAACAAAGTTTCCTTATTGTATTCTATATGTGGTCTCATTAAAATTCTTTTTCATACTATTCATAAACACAATGTCCACACTTACTACAATAGTTATATCTACGATTCTTCTTTACAGTGGTAGTGATGATAATTGGACTCTCTTTAAGAAAGTTATGTCGTGTTCATTTTGGAATAGGATTTCTAGAATTTTAATTAGTAATAATTATTAGTTGGATGGTAGGAATTTAACATCTACAAAATATTTTAGAACATCTTTAACAATACTCACAAATTAAAGGTTGAGGTGTGTAGTCCTGTATGAGATGAAACAATTTGATCTAGTGATGAATGTAAACGTGAAAGGTGTGATCAGACTTGGAATTTGGATTCCTCTTTACTCATCAGACAATTTTGTTTATGATGTTTTGGGCCTTTCTTTTCCCCATCGAGGAACATTATGTTTAAAATTCTGCCCTTCAAAAGTGAAGTTCTAATAATAAATTAACCCATAACCAATAAATTTCTGATAATAAATTAAGGCTTTGTTTATCAAGCACAAAATTTGTCCAAAAATTTATTTTCCTCGATATATAATATATATATATATATATAATATATATATATATAATATATATAATCACAAGAGTGTTTGAATTATTTTTTGATGGTGGAAATGGACTCAGCACCATCAAAAACCCCTTGGGCACTCAACATCTTTAAGTTTGATAGTTGTAATCCAGTTTTCCCAAAATTTCTACCGGATTTTGGCAAAAATCATGCCAAAATTTCCACTATTTTCCAGGCAAATTTGTGGCCTCGATAGACTACTCTATAAATTAACCCTTCACCAATAATGATCCAGATTTACAAAGGAACGAAATGAAATATAGATATAAACATGAACATAGAGCTACAATGAAAACATAACTTGAATTCATTAATAACAAAGTACTGAAAATTGTTACATGCAGAATGGAAATAAACTAGCTCAAGCAATGATAACTTATCTTTGAGAATAGATGTGGCAGTTACATCCATTTTGAATTGTGTTATAATGAATCTCAAACACCTATTTATTATTGAGAAACAATGGAAAATCCTAAACATCCAAAAAAGCTAACCCTAGGAGATGAAGCGCCAAAAGTCTGTGGGCCCTGTTGGGGTAAATTGCTACATCAACTTCCCGTGGTTGTTACTTTGGCATACAATTTCTATTTAATGTGTATGATACCTCGTTAGAAATATCCATCTGAGGACTACAATTTTTTACTACAAACTTGAGTAATATGCAATGGGTTTTCCCATTTTCTGAAAAAAGTCGTTTAGGGCCTCAAAACAACTCCAGAAATTCATGACCCAAAAAATGCCAAAAATAGTAAACTATGCTACAATTAAGGAAATTGAAAGAAACGATGTTGAGGGTCCAAGTGGAATAGGTGGGTGCCCACCAATATCCATCTACATCAAACAAATGTTTAATTAAAAAATTACCCTTCAATAGCATAGAGGAAAAAAACAAAATGACCATAACAAACAAATGACTTATAAATTTCAAATCTTGGTTTCAGGGTTCAAATTGCATAGAATGCTCACGATGAGATCTAAAGAACCATGACTTGGACATGCAATTAATTTACTTATTTTCAAGCATGAAATCTTTTTAGTTCAATATATCTCAATCAAAGATTTTTCACATCAAAGGGATTTGGTTGCAAGACAATGATCCATCGTTGACAAGGCCATCTTCAACCATGAATGGTTTTCCATGAATCTCCACCTGGTTCACATATAAAAGACATTATTTAGGAAGCAATCATAGGAAAGTGGCGGTGTTTACATGATTGGAAAGGAAAAACCTCTAGAGCGCTTGGCTGGTGACCATCAAGGGCTGTAAATTTCGTTGAAAACCATGACATTGGCTCAACACAAGTTCACTGGCCTTTTCAAAGTGATCATATTATAGAGGGATACGCTTACATCTTGACACACCTTGGAATACCAACTGTCTTCTACGACCATATTATTATTTTATTGGGAAAGCTCAATCCAAGACTAGATTCTACAAATTATAAAGCTGATGAACATTCAAAAAACACAAGATTTGCACAACCGTTCTACAATCATAGTTTTAGAGGCCAATTCTAGTGTTTATGCTCCAATTATTGGAGAAATTTTTTGCATGAAGATTGGAGTTGGATCATGGAGTCCAAATGGAAAAAATATTTGTGTGCAGAATGCAACTTCCATTGAGTAGACCTGGTCTACATGTTGGCATTGTGGTTAAACAACGCACATATTCAGATGTCATCGAGTGAAAACACCCATTAGAGAAAATTTCAGCCTAAAAGTGGCCTCCTAAGGAAAAATAATAAAATAAGAGTTACGAATTTTTGAAGGAAAATAAGAAAACTATTTTTTTTTTAATTGTATTTTTGGCTAATCTCCTTATAGGTTTACTCCAATTTCAAGTGTAGACGTTGGATCCAGAATTGAACACATTTTTTTAATGTATTTTCAATTTTTATCAATGTGGGTCTTCTCAAAAGCATGCATGATGAGTACTCGTTGGATGTGGAATTTAATTCTACATCCAATGAATGTCTACACTTGAAATTTGAATAAACCTATAAAAAATAAACTAAAAATACAATTAAAAAAATAGTTTTTATTCTTTTTCCTCCTAAATATTTGCATGTACCTCTTTTTAAATTTAAAAGATTTTGATTGGTTTACATATTGTAACATTGAAATTATGTGAAAATTTCATGGGCAGTTTTAGGCTAAAATTTCCTTTAATGTAAATAACCAACGCCATTTTTAAAGGTTGTAACTTGTATCGATTTTTATTTCCAGTTTATGTTACCACTTTGGGAAATAACATAATGTTCATAATTCATATCAAAAGCTTCAACTTTGTGCTCATTGCAATATATTTAAATTGTAAAACATATAAATATATAGTTAATCTAACATTCTAAAGTATATAAATTCCCAACTGTTGAATAGATTTGAGGACTTTGTTTGATGTCCTTTTTGTTATAAATCTTTTGAACTGCACTCAATTTATTGTGCTGAATAAATTTTGTTCAATAAAATTTGTTTTATCTTGCCTAGGCATTTACCAAATGCCCAATTTCTGTTTAAGAAGCAAATTAATCTAGCATGCTAAAGTGTATAAGTTCCTAGCTGTTGAATGTATTTGACGACTTTGTTAAAATGTCCTTTTTGTTATAAATCTTTTGAACTGCATTCATTTTATTGTGTTAAATAAATTTGCTTTAACAAAATTTGTTTTATCATGCGTATGTATTTACCAAATGCCCAAGATCTATTTAAGTAAATTAATGTAACATTCTAAAGTACATGAATTCCTAGTTGCTGAATAGATTTGCTTGATGTCCTTTCCCTTATAAATATTTTGAATTGCGTTAATTTTATCATGCTGAATAAATTTGCTACAACAAAATTTGTTTTATTTTTTTATAGAAATTTTCAACTCTAACCTTTTTTTTTCAATTGAAGAAATCTTGCCTAGAGCAGCCCCCCGCATGCATAATATTGGAGTCAGGATTGAACCACATGACCTGTGGGGACAAAAGCTCGCCACCTAACCGTTGGACCACATCCTCAATTTATTTTTATCTTGGTTATGTATTTACCAAATGCCCAAGTTCTCTCTTGCTTACAACAAAACTAGATCGGTCAAATTCCTAATCAGAGTGAAATAAAATGAAGGGAATGAAATTGAGAGATTGAATTCAAAGATAGCAAATGTTCCTCTGCCTCATGTTTTTCTTTTCTCTGAAAGAAAAAAATGCTTTCATTTAAATAGAACGAAAGTACATTTTCATTTGCAGGCCATGTTTCCATATTTTTCAAAATCACAGCGAGATATGAGGGCTATCAAATAACCCCAATAGAACAATCCTATTGCCTTCCTAGTGGAACAATACTTAGACTAAGATTGACTTTTCAAAATCTGTTGAGAAAAACTTACAAACAACACAGAACAAAACAAAAGTGGCAGAACAATACAAAAGCTAAAAAAGTAGTTCAAAAGAAAAATTCTGTCAGAGTTTATCATGAAGAGGGCGACATAGTGAGAAAAATAAACATAGCTATCAGAAGTTGATCTGTCTTGAGCGCATCATAAGCTTAGAATCAAATTCCTGGAAGTGGATCGAGCTATGGACTGCAGAGCATTCATGCCTTGACAAATCATTAGCTTCTTTGTTTTGCTCGCGAAAAATGTGGGAGAAGGAGATCTATCGAAAGGATAGAGACAAACTCTTGATCCTCTATTTCTAGTTAAGGAGGGCCGATGTTTGTACATTTCCGCAATCATTCGCCCAATGGATTACTGCCTTAGAATCTCCAAAGATGACAATATCCATCAAGACAATCTAAATAGCATAGTGTAGGATGCCCCATAATGCCAATAGTTCAGCTCTAGTGTTTGTGCTCGAACCACTATGCCAACAAAATTTGAAAAGTTGTGCATGGTCCAGGTAGATCACCATGCCACTGCCACATAGACCAAAATAGTTGGCTCCATCAAAGAAGCCAACATGGAAGACTATCCACAGATCCTTGGTGGGCCGAGGTGAGCGAGGAGACTAGGTGGTCGCTACAGAGAATTCCTTGAAGAATGCCACAATTGAAGAGCATGTCCTGTAGACTTTTGGCTGAACTGAGTCAAAGATAAGAGCATTGCGAGCTCACCAAATGCCCCACAGAAGAAAGAAGAGAAGAGACCTGTGAATCTTGTTGACAACAAACCATTGGCAGAGGTAGTGTGTGATGTTAGACCAATCCATCACAACTTTGGATTCAAGGATTCTAAGCATTCTTAACCATATCGATATGGAAAATGGGCAAAGATGTGAGATATATTCTCCATGATCCCTAAAAGGCTGTAATGTCCCGGGCCCTAAAAACCCCACTTTGTTAGATTTTCCCAGGTTAATATCCAATTATGTGCCACCAACCAAAGGAAGCATTTGAGCTTCAGAGGCACCTTCCATCTCCACATATTGGGCAACCAAGAGAAGGTCATATTCAACTCCACATGTTGGTATATGATGTTATAGGATTCTTTTACAATAATTTGTCCTTTGTGTAAACTACCATTCCATTCTAATTTGTCCTCTGAATGGGATATCGAGATCCTAGCTAGTTGCAATTTTAGAATGTACTCCGACCATTCTTGGATAAGATGAGCCGGAATGTTGAGCATACAGGCATCTGAGAAAATGTCAAGGCCAATTTTTGTAGATGATCCAATGCTAATGTTCCAAGTCAAATTTTTGAGAAACCAGTGTTTGGTTAGAAGTAGGCTTCTCCAGGATTGGGAAATCCTTGATGGTACTAGAGCACCAACTCAAATCCACCCCCGGAGATCCATATTTTTAAGATATTTTACTTTGATGATCTTACTCCACAGAGCTTCGTCATTAACAACCTTGCATAGGTTCTTTAGAAGTAGTGCCAGAATAAATTTTTCTGTGTTTTTGAGACCGCAACCTTCAACAACTACAGGGATTGACAACATGTCCAACTGAACGAGATGAAATTTCTTATTTTCCCCTCAGGAGCCAGCCCATAGGAAGTGGGAAAAAATGAAGTTGATCTTGTTGATGACTTCCTAAGGGATTTTGAAAATGTGCATCCATTCGATTGATATGCTCTGCAATATCAAATTAGTTAGAATAACACTGCCTCCTAAGGAAAGCCATTTGTGTGATCGTAGAGGGAGTCACTTCTCTAGTTTGTGTATTAGCGATGACCAATCTTCGTTTCCATATCTAATCAGTTTCAAGACGAACCCTAGATATTTGAAACCCCCCTCCAAAGGTATGGAATGTACTCCAAACAGGGCAGCGATTACCTACATTCTATCCCCATCATGGTCCAATGATAGCAAAACTGACTTTTCTTTGTCCATGAACAACCTTGTTACCTGCCCAAGGTTAGAGAGTATCTCGTAGATCACCATCCACTCTCTTATATTTGACTTCTTGATGGCCAGGAAGTCATCGACAACCATCAGATGGGAAAGATATATGTTTTTTGTTATCCTGCATCCTGAGATTCTACCTTGTACCCTCGCTGCTGAAATACTTCTGCTCAGGCGGTAAATTACCAATATGAACAATAATGGAGAGAAGGCGCAACCTTGTCGAAGGCCTCTCGACGCCGAAAATAATTCTGAAGGGCTTCCATTGATTAAGATGGATAAACTAATACTATCCTTTATCCAGTCTATCATGTTCTGGCCAAGGCCAATCTTTGTCAGTATCATCCATAAATATTCCTAGTCAACGTAGTCAAAGGCTTTGGAGAGGTCCATCTTCATCAAACATGCATCAATGCCTCGAGATTTAATGGAATGGATACACTCTTGTGCAATGCTCACTGCATCATGAATTTGCTGCTTCATAAGAAAACCAAATTGTTCAGATGAGATGAATCTAGATAGGATTGGTTTGATCTGGTTGGCAATTGTTTTGGAGATTAGTTTATTGATCGTGTTGCATAGTGATATATGACGAAAGCCCGAGAAGGTAGTTGGATCCGCTGTCTTTGGAATTAGGGCTATAAATGTGGCCATTCACTACTCCTAAGACCCTGCAAAGTCTTCTGGACTCCTACACCATTTCTGTGGCTTCTTCAATCATGATGTCCTGTAAGTGGAGAAATAATTCCATGATCCAACTGCCTATACCAGGGCTCTTGCCCCTGGCCAATTCTTTAAGGGACATGAGTACTTCATCTTTGACGACCGAGCGCTCCAACAATGTGCAGGTCTCTATTTCAACCATTTGTGGATAAAGTGACACGAAATCCATATATTTATGTGAGGTAGAAGCATCTCTCTCTCAAATAAGATTGGAAATATCTAAATGCCTCTTTCTCTATATCAAGTGTCCACTTAGAATTTCCCCTGCATCATTCTTTATTTTCTAAATTAATTTTTTCATACGATGTCAGGACGCCTGTTTGTGAAAGTATCTAGTGTTTCTGTCCCCTTCATTGATCCACATCTGACGACTCTTCTGTTGCCATTCCTCTACTTGGTGCAACAACATTTGGCTTTTTTGTTTGTTTCCAAATCTGCTAATTTTTATTTGGATGTTTCAAAGTAGTCTTTTGATTATGGTTCCTCCAGAATTTTAATTTGTCCATGGATCTAAATAATTTCTCTTATCTTGGATTTTTTCTGGTTCCAAGCCCATCTCCAAACCACCTATTTAAGAATTTTCAGTTCAAGACAAATTTTGTCCATTACTGATTTTCCAGTGTTCGAATTATTTTTCATCCAAAACTCACAGACCATTGAGATGAATTCCAATTCTTTCAACCAAAAGTGGTTAAACCTAAAGAGAGCGATCTTCCCTTTTGATATGCCTATCCAAAAGAGAAATATAGTAAAGTGATCAAATATTTGTGATGTGAAGCTTGTCCATGAACTCAAGTTGAAGAGATGGGAAGCTAGTCCATTTTTCACAAAGAAATGATCTAGCCTTTTTGGTATGCCATGTGATCCCCAACAACTGCTTCTCCATGTTGGGCCAACTGGATCAGGCTTCTACATGGCTTACCCCCCTTCCGTGTCATTTATCCAGTCGGGTTCATGTCTCATTCATTGTAGTTATGAGAGCTACTGCAATTACATTTAATTTTTGTGGTGTTAGTCTTGTCAGGACGTGATCAAGGAATTTACTTTACATTCTTTCAATGCCCACTTTAGTATGTATTGTTCAGAGTAGTATTCAAACTATAATGACAAACATCTTTTCAATGCCCACATTAGTATATACTGTTTAGAGTAGTCTTCAAACTACAATGACAAACATCTCACAAAATTAAAGAAATGAAAAGAATTTGATGTGGCATGGATCTTTGAGATTTGTTGCAGATTGGAGCCCGAAATGATAATTTCATTGAGTAGTCTAACTAGGAGACAATTTTGCCCATAAAATAGTGGAAATTCTAACAAAATTTTGAGAAAAATCTGATAGAAATTTTGGGAAATTTGGGTTACAACTGTCAAGCTTCAAGATTTTGGTTGCTTGAAGAGTTTTTGATGACGCTGAATCCATTTCCACCATCAAAAAATGATTTAAACCCTCGTATTGTTGGATTTTTTTGAAAAAAAAAAATTGAATTCCAACGAAAAATGACTTTCTGAACAAAATTGTGGCCTCCATAAACAACAAATTTTTTCATTGTTCTGAAGTGATCTATCAAGTGACCTATTTAGATTGGAGTTAAACACTTGAAACCACTCTTTCATTGTTCCAAAGTGATCTATTAAGTGATCTGTTTGGATTGAGCTAAACACTTAGAAACCACACTTTCATTGTTCAACGTAGGATATGAACGAACCCAGGTGGTGGTACCTTCTAAGTCACGTTTTCGGGCATATAAAATTTTTAAATGTATTTGACAAGCAAAATGCTCTATGATGGGCCAAATGCTTGTAAAATTCCAACCAAATCGTGTGATGCACGGGATTAAGCATTCCTGTCTCTACCACCAACGTGGCAGGCATTCTTGGAGGAGCTGCTCCTTATTCATACACAACTTCGAAGCATGCAATAATTGGGTTGACTATAAACGATGAAGTGGTAGTTGGAAAATATGGGATCAGAGTGAACACTACATCCCCTTATGGCGTGGCCACAACTCTTGTATTTCAATACTTGAAACAGGGCGACGCCTCCTCAATATTGGAAAAGGATAACGCTGCCATGGAGGGCTTCTACAACAGTATCAATCTCGCCAACTTAGAGGGACACACTCATAAAGCAAAGGATATTGTGGAGGTTGGTCTATATTTAAGCAGGGATGAGGCTAAATATGTTAGTGGGCATAACCTTTTCGTGGATGGCAAATTCACAGTTGTGAATCACTCACGGGGTCTCTATCGATGATGTAAGTGAAGAGTAGAAAGCCCAGTGCTAGAATATTGCAATGGTTTGATGGGTGCACAATTGACCTTCTTGCTTAGTGTATGCAAGCTCTTCAAGTTTATATTTGATATAATTCTTTCTGCCTTTTCTCCGTAATTTCGAACCCTTGTGGTTCTTCTTAGTATAATATATTAATTCTTTGAATACTTCTCCCGTTATTGTAATGTGGAAAGATTATGGTATTTTGGGAAAAATAAAATAAAATGAAATGTTTTACATTACATACATTTTGTGACATAAGTTTAATGCAAAATGTAAAATTTTGGGTCAATGTATTGTTGACTTTATGGTTGGGCTCTTGGATTTCTCTCTTTACAATCGATGTGATGATTACTTATTTTGTTCAATATATATATATATTTAGTTGGATTGGCTTATGGGAATTAGATCTTGAATCTCATTTCTTACACGATATTTTATATCACGACGATCATTGATTAAATATTGTTTACATAATGTTTTATATCATGATGATCATTGATTAAAGTACACCTCATGGCCTAAAAAGCGAGATTTGAACCCACACCCTCAATGGACAATAACTGATTAAACATTGTTTACATAATGTTTTATATCATGATGATCATTGATTAAACTACAACTCATGGGCTAAGAAGTGAGAATTTGAACCCACACCCTCAATGGATGACCAAAATATATAAAATAAAATTTTGAAAGATATATAATTAGTCAACATTATATATATATATTTTAAAATTTATTGGATATATTTATTAATAATGATATGGTTAACTTTTCTCGATTTGTGCTTGTTATCATGTCTCATGGGCCATGCTATTCTTCTCAATTGGGTGTATCTCGAGTGGTTAGGAGGTAGGAATGGAATCTTTTCCACCTAGGTTCAATTATTATAAGTGACATGATGGATGTTTACAACATTGATATTCATGCGTGTATTCCTCATATGTTAAATTATAATGAAAAATTGCAATTTCACCAAAAATAATATGACCATGAAAACAACACAATGACGAGGGGCTTCACTAGGGGAACAATACCATACCACGTTCATTCATAGTTGGGCATATATATTGAGGAAAAAATGAGCACTTATTATGGGATATATATTGAAGAAAAAATATAAAGGAATAGATACCTACAATATTTAGTGAAATTAACAATTTTTTAAAATGGGAAGACGTATTGGGTCGTATTGTTAGGGGGTTAAATAATGTGTTTTTAAGAGGTATTTTCCAATATATAGTCAAATTAAGGGTATTGTTTAGTATGCCACGAACACACGCGATATGTCAAAGGTTCATTGAGTGAAACCCTTATGGAAAACAATTAAACTGCACCATTTAATTCTAAAAACAAATTTATTAATTAAATATAATTTTGATGATTTAAAATGCTAAAAAAGTTGGTATTTTAATAAATATTTCACATTGAATTGTTGAGTTGTTTTGTTTTTATTGAAAATATATTTATATTAATCAAATCTATGCCAAGAGGTAGAGTTTTACAACCATTACAAATTTGTTAAATTTAAAAAAATAATTAAAAAACAAAATAAAATAAAAAATTAGCAATTAATAATTAAAATAAAATTGAGATAAAATAGTAAATTTACAAATGGAGGTTTTTGGGGTCTAGGTTTCATATACCATGGTTTTTCTTGTGGTATTTTTCTCTAATGTAGCTTATTTAAAGGTATTCTTTGCTAATGTGAAACATTCATTGCAATACAAACTTCTAGCTAGATCAAAATAAATTCTAATTTCCAAAAGAAATATCATAACCCTAAATAATTTTCATATCCGATTTGGCAAAGAAAACCACTCAATAAAGACACACTACACGAAGACTTTATAGCTTTGTGTATGCATGCTTTCCATGTAAAACTTGGCAAAAATAACCTTGCTCACATTGTTACATAGCCTTCAAAGATTAAATTTTTCCAGGTTGTTTTGTATGTTATTCATTTTATTTTATATGTTTGAAATTTCACTGGAGTGTGAAGAGAAAAGAAAAATAAAATAAAATTTGGTACATGCAATCCTACATTTTGTTTATATTTTTTTGTCTGCATTAAAATTTATTGGAGTTGGTAGCTCTATGGATGCATATCTTCCAAGTAAAACTTGGGAAAAATAGCCTTGGTCACTTTGTTACATAGCCTTCAAAGATTAGATTTTTTCAAGTTGTTTAGTATGTTATTCCTTTTATTTTATATGTTTAAAATTTTACTTGAGTGTGAAGACAGACAGTGCCAAGACACCAGTGCAGAAGCAGAGAGCGAGAGCAATAGCCAGAGCAGGCCACATATAGCCCAATAGAGACAATACAGAGGCTAGAGGGAAAGCGTCATCCACGTAGAGGTTGCAGGAGTGATGCAAAGGGTCCTAGACGCTATGCAGTGCCTCAGAGAGATGGCGCAGAGGGTCTTGGGGCTGACACAGTGCAATAGGAGGCTGACACAGAGGCTAGAAGGGCCAGAGCTAAGCTTTAGGGCCGCCGAAGAGGGTTTCGTGGGACAGGTTTTCTGAATATTCCAAATAGAGAGGTATTGTTGTTGTGTATTTTTCTCTGTTCGGTGCGCTGGTTAGGGACCCAGTGGTACTCAAGGAAATATTGTATAATAATAAACCCTCAGAATAGTTGCATTGGTTTTCTCGCATTGGGTTTTTCCTGGGACATTTGTCCAAAAATAACGGTGTCACTTGTGTGCTGTTTTCTTTCCACTGACGATCTGTAGATGTCGTGACTGTATTGTGTTAATTTCAGTGTTTAAATGTTTTAAATAATTTTATTTTATTTATTTATTTTTATTTTTATTTTTATTTATTTATTTATTTATTTTTTTCAGAATTTATAAGTAGAAGAAATAAACCAGCAGAATATAGATTAATTTTCTAACGAATAGATTTAGAAAATTCAACATGGTATCAAAGCGTGGTTGCAGATCACCGGAAAGCTGATGGCATTAGCTGAGCAAAGCATTTGCAACAGATTCAGCTGTCCCGAGTGACATAGATGATCCTTGCAGAAAGCAACAGAGGAAGGGTTGACGTAGAGGGACTGCGTCATCAGTCCGGGCCAGAGAGAGGCCAATACAGAGGCTAAGGAGGGCAGAAGAGGCTCATGCAGAGCCACACAAAGACCAAGAGGGTTGACACAGTGGCTGAGGGAGCTAATTTCGCCAGTGCTGGGATTGCATAGAGCCTAGAGGCTCAGTCCTTCAGTTACTTGGGCATAGGAAGCTGTGGGCAGTTTGTGAGAGCGAAGCTTGTGGGGTATTGTGGTCATACCAATACCTAATAGGGCAAAACCAAGGTAGAGGGAGTCGCTGTTGAGGCAATTTTCTAGCCAAGGAATCTGGATCAACATTGCAGTTGCACAGACGATTGGAGAGGGGCAACTTGACGGTTGGCAGAAGGATTTCCAAGAGGGAAATCGGGACTCAAAGGGAGTCCAAAAGAGAACTTCCAGACGAGAAGTAGAGAGACTCGGAGGAGTCAAACTGAGAAATTCCAGACATGAAGTAGAGAGACTCAGCAGGAGTCGAACCGAGAACTTCCAGGCAGAAAGTAGAGAGACTCGAAGGAGTCGATAGAGAAGTGCAAAGAAATGGCCGTGAATGGGCTAAGGGATCAGGATAGGTTGGACGGAGCGTCCAACTTTGTGGTCTGGAAGGCCAAGATCATGTCCATTCTAGACAGACATCGCATCAAGGGCTTCACCTTGAGAGTAATGGCTATCCCAGTTGACCCGGTAGCTAATGAAAGGTACGAGGCAATGCGCAAGGCAAAATGCATCATCCTTGATGGGGTCAAGAATCATGTGGTCCAACATATTGCCGAGAAGGAAATGACAAAGGAGATGTGGGACACCTTGAAGACATTGTACCAACATACTTCCGTGCAGAGGAAGATGCTCCTTGAGAATCAATAAGGTCACACCAGATGCAGAAGGGGGAGCAGATAGATCTCTTCCTCGGTCAGTTGAAGGAGATCAGGGACCAACTAGCTTCCATAGGGGCCATGCCGGATCAAGAGTTGATGGTGAGGACCACACTTAATGCAGTCTCTGAGGAGTGGGAGACATTTGTCCAGAGCATATTAGGCAGGGCGAGTCTTCCAGATTGGGAAGAACTGTGGGCGGCTCTTCGCCAAGAGGAGATCAAATGGCTAACCAAGACAAGAAGTAGCAGCAAAGGAGTCTGGATCAAGAAGGAAGACGAAGAGGATGCGGCTCTGGCATCTGCGGGAAAACAGGAGAAGAGGAAGAAGAAGGACCTCTCCAAGGTCAAGTGCTTCCATTGTGGGGAACTAGGTCACTATGCGAACTAGTGTTCAAGGAAGAAGAGTAAGGGAGAGGCTTCTGACTCTAAGGCAGTGCCAGCGAAGGTGAAGAAAGAAGTCAAGGAGGATGACGATTGTGCCATGAGTGCTCATGTGCCACTAGAGAAGAAGTGGGGTGCTCATGTGCCACTACAGGCGATGAGGGGTAGGATCCTTGAGGTACCTGTTGATATGGCAAATTTTCGCTATACCGACAAAGGAGAACTAACCTGATCACAGACCCCAATTAGGCCTCCTTTCGTTTGGAATGGCTAGTTCCAATTGGTTTTAAGGGACCCCGTGAACTATAACAGGTGTTGAAAGATTGCTTCTGGGAAGAAGACTTCAATCAAATCAACAAAATAAAACAACTAACCATTGTGTATTAAATCCTATCTACACTACTTCTAACTACTCTAATCTAGTCCTAATTATCCTAGTCTATCCTGCAGGAGCAAAACAAACGGAGGTTAAACATCATACATAAATCCCAAGTCCAAATGAGTCAATTACTGGTCCACTTAAGAACAAGGCTGTATTAAATCCTAATCAAAATGCCATTAGTTATATAGGAATATACATTCCAGGCCATACAAATAACACTTGCAACTGATGTTTAACAAGTCTGGAATCAACAACCTTCCATGAATTATTAATGCTATTGAATCACATTCAAATAACCAGGAATAACCATGAGCAGTTAGTTATCAATGTGCACAAAGCAAATCACATTTGTCTTCATACCAACAACAACACACTGATTCTAAACATATTAGATAAAGGGGAAACAAATTGGAAACAACAGGCTCCTTCTCAAGCGAAACAATCCTCTTTATTCACAATAAATCAAAACTGTTTTCTCCAAACAAAAAGTCCTTCTCTCCTATCTGGAGGTAGTATTTATGCCTCAAGCCCCCTGACCTTTCGTCTTCCCCTATTCTTTTTAATATACCGATCAGAATACACAAAGGTAGAGCCATCAGTGTCACTGCTGACACGTAGAAGGTGTCTCTGGTCACTAGAACACTTCATTTCCTGGGAAAATAAGTAGGTGTTTATTAGAAGAGGATGACTATGTGTCATCTCTTCATGATGAGATCTGGGGCAGTTTTGCTTTTAGAATATGCAAGCAACACCTGGAAACCGATTGAGAATGCCAAAGGCTGGCTCTTTCAACAGAACACATCTGCATATAAGGGTTCTCTGGATCTGCTTATGGATCCGTTACTCCTTGCCTGCAGAAATAATAGACACCAGTCATGCTTAAAAAAATACAACAGAAATGCTTTAAAACACAAGTCTTGCCTCTATTGAATGTTTAATACATCAAACATGAAATAATCGACCTCTGATTTTTAAATTTATGGATAGATTAAGTCCCGCAAGCAAAACTCGGTTTATATTGAAAATCACCGTAAAACACAGAACTGGATGGTATTTCAAAAGGGGTCATAAGTGGTAACCGGTATTGCGAGGATGGCATCGATTCCATTCTTCAAACGACACGTGGCAGCGAGGAAGAAAGAGGATACCGCTTTTCGGGTGGGTATTCCTTCAGCAACTAGTTCACCTGAAATTTGCGTGGACTGCTGGATCCACGAGGGGTAGATCAACAGTGGAGGATCGGAGTAGGCAGACCCAAAATATAAGTAAATGACACTTAATAGTCTTCGCGGGTCCGCAATATATAATTTCCCTTTCAAAATAGCCCCAACTCCAATGTTTTTCGAAAACATAAGAATATACGGGGAAACCCCAAGTCCGGCCATTGGGGCATACTTGAAAATTTATATGCTTGGCTTTATAATCATCAGCGGGTCCAGGTGGTTATGGTGCGCAATATATATAGATCCCGAACCTCGCCGATAGCGATAAGCGATGGGTCCCAGACCCGAAACATATATATATCGTGGTTAATAAACCATCGGGTCCAGAGTATAGGGGAGCAGCATATATATATAAGCCCTGGGACCCTACCGATTGCGATATGCAATATGGTCCGGGACCCGACGTGTATATATATATATATATATATATATGTG
>APFE030266178.1:271993-306971 GCA_000404065.3 Pinus taeda | reverse complement strand
TGGTCGATAGCGATAAGAGATGGGGCTTCGGATCCAAAATACATGCATTTTGGTTAACAGAACCGTCAGGTCCAGAAGCCATGTATGTGTTACATTTCAATGTTGATTGCGATAGGCGAAAAAGAGGGGTTTATGCATGATTTTGAGCATTTCTGCTATAAAGAGCTATAACAGGAAAAATGATGCGATGGAAGGTTTTGAGCACTAAAAAGGTTCTGATGGAGGGAATGGATGGAGGGCTAGGCTGGGTGATGAATGGGCCGTGTAGCAGGGATAAAAAAGTGGGGTCTTGACCATTAAGAATTAAAAATTTGGCTCGGCAATGAGTTAAAGTCTCTGGGACTAAAGGGGACCCATTCAAAATTGCTGCCAAGGCAAGTTTTGATAGGGTGGTGGTTGTGGCCACAACAAATGGCACACTGCTGGGCGAACCAGTTATCTCTGTTTCCAAATAAACCTGGGGTCAATAGAACATCAGGGTATTAGGATAAACTTGAAATGCAAACTATATAGATGGACAAGCATGGGTTCCACTTCTACATTAGTTGCTTCAAGTGGGATAGAGACAAATAGCTTTTACTTACTGAGAGGATTTTGACAGGCATTCTCCAATGGCAGTATTGTGGGGTATATTGACCTCCCTTTACCTATTTCCCACTTTCCAAAATCCTTTTGGGGCCATCATTGGTCTATTCATACCTGTTTAGGTGTGTACCTCAGCTCTTTATTGTTCATCAAACTTGATATAATATGTTTGTCTGCACTTTATATAATAATTTCAGTGCTGTATTTTCATATGATTGAATGGGGCGCAGTCATGGATCTTGCCATATTTTTAAACCGCTTAAGCAAAGTTGGGCTTGCTGTATCAATTGGTACTCTGAGCTCAACAATAGTCCCTACTCTAACGGGCTTCCCAAACAACCTGTCCTTCCAGGTTGGCACAAGGACCTGACATTTCATTTTCTTTTTAAATAAGTCCTTCCAGTTTCAGGCACAAGGACTAGAGCACAATTGGATTTGCCACAGGTATATGACAGTGAGTTTAGCCCATGAGAGGAGGTTTACTTGTAGATGACAGGTATTGGGAAACTTAGTGTGGTGGATGGGACCAATGGAGAATGATTGCAAACCTTACAAGCAAGTATAAGCTAGGTCTGAGTGGGATTTTAAAATGCAGTGTTCCTCCATGCCAGTCTAGCTACAGTTACACATTTTTTTGTTTTATAACGATGCCTCTACATGCTCCAGATATCCAAGTTATCAACAGATCTCCCATAGTTCCCAACAGATGCCAAGGAGTGGTTTCGATTTGCATTCCACCGCTAATTTTCAAGTTCTCATGGGCTTATTGAAAATTTGTTTGATTTGCAAGGTAGTGATGGATTTAGAAACAATAGAATCATCAGCAGGTTAATGAGGAAGGGAAAGGCTGAAGGTGGTGAATGAGGGCAAATCTGAGAAAGGTAAGAACAGGATGGGAGGGCCGAAATCAATTGGTTGAAAAGGATTGTTATTCCAAAACAACAGGAAAATAAACTCTGCAGAAAAGGAAAAGACAAAAATGCAACTAAACTAACTGCAAAAATAAAATGAATTCTAACCTACTCAGAAGGTAACCACGATGTGGTGGCTACTGGAAGTATCTCTTGAGATGTTGGCCATTAATAGGGAGTTTTTCAGTTTCTCCTTGTAAAGTTTTCAATCTGTAAGTTCCTTGACCAATTTTCTCCTCAACTTGGAATGGGCCCAGCCATAAGTGTTGGAATTTTGTGTGTTTACCCTTTGGCTCACTCAACTTGTCCCATTTTAGGACTAGCTCTCCTATTTGGAAGTCTTTATCTCCTACCAGATAATGATCAAACCATATTTTCACAATCATTTGGTGATTTTTGAATTTATTTCTAGCTCTCTCTCAATTCCTCCAACTTCATGAGTTGGTTGATGCTTTCTTGGAGTAAGGCTGAAGGGGTTCCTCTTGAAGCTTGGGAGAGCCGTAAAGAGGGAAGGGTAACGTTGGGACGCAGGATGGCTTCTTGTCCATAGATGAGGAAGTATGGCGAGTTTCCTAAGGCCACTTTTGGGGTGACCCTATCAGCCCAAAGGGCATTTGTTAGGGCGTTGTGCCAGTTCCTTTGGTTGTCAGCGACAAACTTGCAGATTATGCAGATAAGGTTTTTATTTGAAGGCTTTGCAACTTCGTTTCCCTGGGGGTAATAGTTTGATGAATACCTCATGTGAATTGATTTATCAATAGAAAACTCAGTCAGTTTCAGTGATGAAAAGTAAGAAGCATTATCAAATACAAGAGCGTCAGGGATGCCATACCTGTTGATAATGAATTTCTCAATAAATGATATTACCTCGTCTTCGTTTACCTTTCGAAGCGGGATGGCTTCGGTCCATCTGGTGAAGTAGTTAGTCGCTGTGAGTATATACTTATGTTGCTGCGAAGAGTTTGGGGTGATCTCGCCGATGACATCTAGGCCCCATTGCTGGAATGGGTGACAAATCATAACGGGCTTGAGGGGTACAACAGGTTTTCTTTCTCGTCCTGCGGTGGTTTGACACACCTTGCATTTGCGAGCATAGGCATGCGAGTCTCTGAACACTGTGGGCCAATAATATCCGACTCTTAGTATTTTGTGAGCAGTGGTCTCGCCATAGTGACTACTTGCTGGGCCATCATGCATTTCTTTCAAGACATGGTCGGCATCATCCTTTTCCAAACATCTCAGCTAGATTCCATCATATATTTTTTGTATAATATGTTATTGGCCAAATGATATTGATTGGATTTCAATCTGAGTGCTCTCCTTTGTGATGCATCCATGTGTTCATGACATGATCCCCGTATCAGATAGAAGCGTATGCCATAGTACCATGACTCAGGGTCCAAAAGGGCTTCCAACGTTTCTCGCTCATACATCAGGGCTTTGTTAATCCACAGGGGCTCTTCCCTGAATTCCATTTGTGCATATTGCATGCTCTACGTTTCTGGTTCTTCGGACGCTCCTTCTTTATCCGCCAAGGCTTCTGCTGCTAGCTTGCAAAGTCCCTGCCCTCGAACTACCTGTGCGGACTTAATCTCGAGGTCAAACTCTTGAAGGGCGGTTATCCAATTCCTTCTCCGCTCACCCATTTCCTTCTGCACGAAGAGGGCTCTTACAACAGGATGGGGAACAATTACTTTGGTCCTGGCCTTTAGTAAATAAGGGTGGACATGTTTTACGGCCTTGAAAATTGCAAAGCCCTGTTTCTCCATGTTTGGGTAGTTGAGTTCTGCCCCTTCGAGATTAGAGCTCATATAAGAAATAGGGACTTCGTTGCCTTTGTTATTTTTCTGAGTGAGTATTGCGACATATGAAACATCAGAAGCAAAAGTGTACAAGAAGAATTCCTTGTTGAAATTGGAGCTGACCAATGTAGGAGCTTCAACGATGGCTTCCTTGATTCATCGAAACGCTTTCTTAGCTTCATCGCTCCATTTGTACACAACATATTTCTACATCATCAGCTGCATGGTGCGCACTATTTCCGCGAAACCTAAGACAAATTTTCTAACGAAATTGATCTTCCCGAAGAAGGATTGCATGGCATTCTTATTTGCAGGAGGTTGTATTCTCATGATGGTCTCTATTCTTTCAGGATTAATAACAATCCCTTCTTTAGAGAGGATATGACCCAGTGGTTTCCCTTCTGTGTCTGCAAAGACGCTCTTCTTGGGATTCAATGATATTCCACATCTTCTGCATCTTTTGAAAATCTGTCTCAGGTGATAAATATGATCCCTTCTGTCATATGAATACACAATGATGTCATCCATGTAAACCACTACTGATCTGTTAATCAACCCTTAGAAAGCTATGTCCATAGCTCTCTGGAATGTGGCGTCCGCATTAACAAGTCCAAAAGGCATTTTACGATATGTGTAGGTGCCCCATTTAGTGTTGAAGGTTGTCTTCAGTTGATCCCCATGAGATACCAATACTTGATTATATCCTGAAAACCCATCTAATAGGGACAACATTTTAGACCCATAAATGCACTGAAGGATGTGTTCCATAGAGGGGATAGGATAGTTATCCTTTTGCGATGCTTTATTTAGGTTTCTGAAATCGATACACAGTCTGATATCTTCATTTTTCTTCCTTACTGGCACGAGATTGGCTACCCAGCGTGTGTGTCTGACAAGAAAAATGATTTTAGCATCCAACATTTTGTTTAATTCTTTCTTCACCAATGGTTCTAGGCTTGGATGCATCTTACGCAGATTTTGTCGGTAGGGCTTAGCCTCCTTTTCTAAAGGAATCACATGCTGCATAATGCTAGCATCAAAAGTTTTTAGGTCTCCATATGTCCATGCAAAGACATCCTTGTATTCTTTAAATAGCTTGACAAATGCAGCGTTTTCTTGTGGAGAGTACCCCAAGCCCAAATTAACAGTTTTTGGTTCTTTGGTCCCAAAGTTGACTGATTCGTACTTCATGGATGAGCTATGCATTTTGCAATTAGTTGGCTTCTTGAATTTATCATACAGGTCATACAAGTCCTCCATCTTGACAATTAACTTGGGGATTGTATTGAACTGATCCTTTTCTTCACCTTCCTTCTCATTCATAAGCTTATCATGTTCTTCTTCATCAATGACTGCATTCTTGAAAGTCTTCTCGCAATGTAGGAACTCAAGGATTTGCTCGTCATCTTCGAACGCCTGCCAGTTTGAGATGTTATCAGGCACGGATGGTCTAAAAATCAATTCAACATAACATTTATTCTTCTTTAATCTAAAATGAGGCAAAAGTTTAACAACCATACTAGCCATCAGATCGACATCTTGGTTTTTCCCTCGAGGTATGTGTGTGATATTAAAAGAATCAAAATTGTCAATTAAGCCCCATACCTCATGCTGGTACCTTACCAGGTGCGGCGAATTGCAGTGTATCCTCTTCCTTACCTGATCCACGATTATCTGTGAGTCACGGAAGACTTTAAGATTTTTCACCTTCAAATCAATGGCTTTCTTCAGGCCCTGTGGCAAGCCTTCATATTCATCTGTGTTGTTGGTGCATGCAAACTCCAACTGGCTAGCCATCAAAAGTTGGTTCCCTTGCAGGTCAATAAGAATGCTCCCAACACTTGCACCTTCAAGGCAGTTAGAGCATCAAAATAGAGTGTCCAAAATAAAGAATCTAATGTTACATCAATTGAACTGCTATCTACGAAATTAGTCCTATCATCTACTATGATACAGGATAGTTCATCAGTTGGATTATGGGAGGGAGTTTCCAACTGTGTGTATGTCAAAGTTTCTTCAACTGTTTCTGCATGGAATTCTCCAAAACAAGTTTTTGTAGCATAAACATTGAAATTATAGTTCCCAAGGATGGAGTTGGTAAACATTACAGGTTGATTGGGACCATTTAGTTTAGTTACCACATACTTCATGTATCTTTCTCGATCAACTCTCGGCATATAACCTTTTCCCTTCTGAGGCAACAAGAGATGGGACCAATCAGTTGAGAAATATCCATTGAGTTTTGCTGACCAATCCCTACTAAGCAACATTCCATAAGCCTCGGGTATATCGACTACCACTATATCAATGACTTGTGTGTACTGTGGTTTAGCAGCTATCCGAATCAACACATCTTTCAACTCCCCAATCACTTTCACATTTTTCCTTTCTAATTGCATAATTCAAGTCTCAGTTTTCTCGGGTATTGCATGCAATCTTTTGGCAACAACATAAGGCATCATAGTGGTCGAGGCACCAGAATCTACCAAGCAATTATGTACGTTCATGTTGAGGATTTCAAATGTGATAAGGAAAGGTGGAGTCATGGATTTAGATTCCTCCCTATCATGGTTGCATTGACATCTTGGGGGTTTCGATTCAATTTTGATAAGGTGGCTTCCATGGCTGCTGGCTTTCGGGCTGTTCTGGGAGTACTAACAGGTCTAGAGACTGACTTTTGGATTTGGCAATCCGTGATGGTGGGAGTTTTGCAGTTCCGCTCATTCATAGCTTTCAAGAGCAAATCTGTTTGCTGCGTTAATTTCAACAAATCAAAGTATGTGATATTAGCCCTAGATTTCTTAAGATCGTCCACAACATTGTAATCAATGTTATAAACAGGATAGGGTAGAGTGAACATACCGTTTTTGCCATTCTTAGGAGGAAGCTTACCATTTTGAGTCACCTTTATTGCAACGGGAGATGCATTTTCTTTCTCTGGATGGTTTGCTACCGGGGTATTCTTGGACTGACCACTAGATCTACCCTTCTCAATAGGGACTTTGGGAGCGGGTGCCTTCACAAGGTGGACATCTTTCTTGGTTTGATCTACAGGCTTCATCACACCCATAAGTGGCCCCTTGCTTTGTGTGTGGATTTCATTAGTATGGATCTTTGCCATACTATCTCCTTGGTCATCTCGTTCTCGTTTGTATAGAAATCCAACAATGTATTGATTTGAGATTCTTCTTCCAAGGGTTCCTCTACTTGGTATTCTTCCTCATCTTCTTGTTCTGGCTCCAGCTCCACTATAGGTTCTTCTTGGTTAAGGAGCAATCCGATAAGACCCAGCTCCTCTGTATTTAAATTCCCTTCATTGGGTGGAGTAGGCAGTGCAAGGGGACCATGACCACTTTCTGCCTTCTTATGATGGAAAGGTTTGAAAGGTTTCCTGTTGTTATAGTCTCCTACACTCCTGCTTGTACTCTCTCTAGAATTCCTTTTCATATCGATGACTATATTTGTCAACTTCTTAATGATCCGATGCAAACCTTCTACATCTGTGGTATCCTTTTCTTTGGTTTCAGCCCCCTTGTTATCACTCCCATTATTCTTCTTGGATGCATGAGAGGCGTTCTTTTCTCCGGTTGTAGGGTGGCATGCTGTGAGATTGAGCATTTCATTCTCGACTTTTACTACTTCATCAATAACACCTTTTAAGGTTTGTGTGTTACTACTCTTGACCCACATTGCAGTAGGGACAGGGAGAGCAGTGACGTAGAATTCCATGAGAACCTCCTCAGTAGGTCTAGCGGTGGCTGGGATTCTGTTGAACAAGGTGTTGAACCGGATGTTAAAATACTTGACCTTTTCTTTGGTTTCCATTTTCAAACAGGATAGTTCTAGAACTAAGGCCGCAGGGGTTTTGTCATCGCCATACTTGTCTAAAAAGGCCTCTTGAAAGGCAGCGCATGAAGTGATTGATCCTGTTCTCAGGCTAAAGTACCATGTGGAAGTTGCACCAATCAGGGTAAAAGGGAATAGGTGACAAACTAAATCTTCATCAGCTATCCCCAACATGCGCACGGCTAGGAAGAACGAATTGATATGGTTTTCAGTGGTGTCTCCTCGCTCAGGGTCGAATTTAGGCAGTACTTTTTCTGCATTCTTGGGTAAGGGATGTTGCTGCCTAGGTATTGCCACAACATCCTAAGCGAGCAAGGGAGGCAGTGCCCCCAGAGGAGGTGGGAGTTGGTTTCCACCCGGTTGAGGAATATTAGCCATATCGAGGATAGGAATGTTTTGGTTGAGGGTTTCTTCGTTAGGATTTTCCAAATTAGGCTAGGGATTGCCTTCAGACAGGGAATCCTCAGGGATTTCTTCCCAAGGAGAGTTGATAATCTGAAAAAAATCAAGCACAATATCTTCAAGAGAAGGGGCTGCAGATGTCTCTTCGTTTATGTGATAGACCCTTGGATTTCTTTTTGCTGTCGGAGGTAAAGATTGAAATATAAGGAGCTATGATAGGGAATGAGCGTAAGCCCGAGTAAGTCTTCTGACTGGTTGTTCCTGAGTGACAGGATACTCCCACAAATGAGTCTTTTCCAAATGAGAGGAAGGGTCTTTTCGACCTTCACAATCCATGTATTAATCTTTTTGGATCCATGTGTGGCACTTATAGATGAAATCTTGAAAAGCTGTGGACGGTAGTTCAGGCCCTCCTTCTAGCGCCAATTTATTGATATGGCTAATTTTCGCTATACCAACAAAGGGGAACTAACCCGATCACAAACCCCAATTAGGCCTGCTTTCATTTGGGATGGCTAGTTCCAATGGGTTTTAAGGGACCCCGTGAATTGTAACAGGTGTTGAAAGATTGCTTATGGGAAGAAGAATTTAATCAAATCAACAAAATAAAACAGCGAACCATTGTGTATTAAATCCTATCTACACTACTTCTAACTACTCTAATTTAGTCCTAATTATCCTAGTCTATCTGGCAGGGGCAAAACAAATGGAGGTTAAACATCATACATAAATCCCAAGTCCAAATGAATCAATTACTGGTCCACTTAAGAACAAGGCCGTATTAAATCCTAATCACAATGCCATTACTTATACATGAATATACATTCCAGTCCATACAAATAACACTTACAACTGATGTTTAACAAGTTTGGAATCAACAACCTTCCATGAATTATTAATGCTATTGAATCACATTCAAATAACCGGGAATAACCATGAGCAGTTAGTTATCAATGTGCACAAAGCAAATCACATTTGTCTTCATACCAACAACAACACATTGATTCTAAACATATTAGATAAAGGGGAAACAAATTGGAAACAATAGGCTCCTTCTTGAGCGAAACAATCCTCTTTATTCACAATAAATCAAAACTGTTTTCTCCAAACAAAAAGCTCTTCTCTCCTATCTAGAGGTAGTATTTATCCCTCAGGCCCCCTGACTTTTCGTCTTCCCCTGTTCTTTTCAATATACTGATTAGAATACACAAAGGTCCATCAGTGTCATTGCTGACACATAGATGGAGTCTCCGGTCACTGGAACGCTTCATTTCCTAGGGAAATGAGTAGGTGTTGATTCGAAGAGAATGGCTGTGTGTCACCTCTTCATGATGAGATCTGGGGTAGTTTCGCTTTCGAAATATGCAAGCAACACCTGGAAATTGATTGAGAATGCCGAAGGCTGACTCTTTCAAAAAAACACATCTGCATATAAGGGTTCTCCGGATCCACTTATGCATCTGTTACTCCTTGCCTGCAGAAATAATAGACACCAGTCATGCTTAAAAAATACAACAGAAATGCTTTAAAACATAAATCTTGCCTCTATTGAACGTTTATTACGTCAAATATGAAAGAATCAACCTTTGATTTTTAAATTTACGCATAGATTAAGTCCCGCAAGCAAAACTCGGTTTATATTGAAAATCACCGTAAAACACAGAACCAGATGGTATTTCGAAAGGGGTCATAAGTGGTAACTGGTATTGCGAGGATGGCCTTGATTCCATTCTTCAAACGACACGTGGCAACTAGGAAGAAAGAGGATATCGCTTTTTGGGCGGGTTTTCCTCGAGCAACTAGTTCACCCGAAATCTGAGTTGACTGCTGGATCCACGCGAGATAGATCAACAGTGGAGGATCGGGGTAGGCAGACACGAAATATATGTAAATGACACTTAATAGCCCTGGCGGGTCCGCATTATATGATTTCCCTTTGAAAAGCCCCAACTTCAATGTTTTTTGAAAACAAAAGAATATACAGGGAAACTCCAAGTCTGGCCATTGGGGCGGACTTGAAAATTTATATGCCCGACTTTATAATCATCGGTGGGTCCGGGTGGTTATGGTGCACCATATATATAGATCCTGGACCTCGCCGATAGCGATAAGCGATGGGTCTTGGACTCGAAACATATATATATCGCGGTTAATAAATCATCGAGTTCGGAGTATAGGGGAGCGCCATATATATATAAGCCTCGAGACCCTACCGATTGCGATATGCAATATGGTCTCGGACCCAACGTGTATATATATATGTTTTAATACTGCCGGCGGGTTCGTAATAATATGCTTGCCTTTGAAAACCGAGACTTCACTGTTTTTTCAAAAAACAAAAGAATATATGGGAAAACCATGGCCGGACTTGAAATGATATACGCTCCAGTTAATAATAATCGGCGAGTCCGGTAAACAGTGGTGCGCCTTATATAAAAGCTTTGGGTCGGGCCGATTGTGATATTGTGATAGGCTCCAGACCCGATATTATATGTATATATATATAATATATATATTATAATCGTGGTTTATAAAAGCCATCGAGTCCGGTATATAATAGCGCGCTATATATATATAATATATATATATATATATATATATATTATATATATATATATATTATTATATATATATATTAAGCCCTGGGCATGGCCTATAGCGATAAGCGATGGGGCTCCAGACCCGAAATACATGCATTTTGGTTAATAGAACTGTCGGGTCTAGAAGCCATGTATGTGTTACATTTCAATGTTGATTGCGATAGGCCAAAAAGAGGGGTTTATGCATGATTTTGAGCATTTCCGCTATAAAAAGCTATGACGGGAAAAATGATGCGATGGAAGGTTTTGAGGGCTGAAAAGGTTCCGATGGAGGCAATGGATGGAGGACTAGGCTGGGTGATGAATGCACCGTGTAGCAGGGATAAAAAAGGGGGGTCTTGACCATTAAGAACTGAAAATTTTGCTTGACAACAAGTTAAAGTCTCTGGGACTAAAGGGGACCCATTCAAAATTGCTGCCAAGGCAAGTTTTGATAGGGTGGTGGTTGTGGCCACAACAGTGCCCAACCTCTTGGATTATACCCTGCTACGGGAGTCCCGAAGAGGAGTAGCAAGACTGGCGGATGTGGGTAGACCCAGATGCAGATAGAGCGGCAGAGAGTGCTAGAGTGCAGGAGTCCCCGGGCAACGCGAGGCTAGCAAGCTGCAACAGTGCGAGAGGCACGAGAGTGTTGCACTAGTGTAGGATGGTACAAAAGGTGTGCAACTATGTGAGATGCAGGGAGTTGTTGCAGTAGTGCAAAGGTCAGTAGAGGGAGCACTTGTTAGCGACAGAGAGAGCTTCAACATCGGGAGTGTTTCTAGCCTAACAGGGATGTCAGAAGTTGGGTGGATCAATTACTTATTTCTCAGTAAATGAGTTGCAGTGCAGTAGAGGTTAGCAGTAGCACGATGCAACATGATGAGAGGTGGTTGCAGTGCAGGGAGGATGGACCAACAACAACACGGATGTAGAGGGAGTTGCCATACGCAGGGCCATGGGCAGTAGTACAGGATGCAGCAGTGCAAAGGATGTTGGGCGGGGAGGCTTAGCATCAGCACAGGTACTGGTGCTAGATAATCAAAGTGATGCTCAGTGAGGAGTATTACTAGAGCACAGTCCTCGCTAAGAGGGAGTTTTGATTTGTGGTAGCGGATGTGCTCTAGCCATGAAAATTGGTGGAGAGGCTAAAGCACATGAGATCTCCAAGACCCATAAATGGTTTGGACAGATTGTACCCGGTTTGGGAGATATTAAAATAATTAATATTTTTAAGAGAGTTCCTAAGTCTAAACTTAGGAAAAAAAATATTAATGGGTATTAATATAAAACTGGGTTAGAAGGTTCCAAAAGTCATGGATCAAGCCAAATCTAATCTTAGCCGTTGATTAGAGATTTAATCTCGACTGTTGAAGGACTAATAAGAAAATTATAAGAAGAGGCTTGAGGGCCAGTTGGAGAAGACACCGGTGTGATCAGTCATTCATTTTGCTAGAACGAGGTTGCTAAGAAAAAGTGAATCAATGATCAGCAGCAAGGGGCAGTGAGTACTGGGCAGAGAGGGAGAGACAATGCTAAGAGACCAGTGCAGAAGCATAGAGCGAGAGAAGCAGCCATAGCAGGCCACGCAGAGCCCAACAGAGACAACACAGAGGCCAGAGGGACTACGTCATCCATGCAGAGGCTATAGGAGTAACGCAGAGGGTCCCAGAGGCTGTGTAGTGTCTCAGAAGGCTGATGTAGAGGGTCTTGGGGCTGACGTAGAGGCTAGAAGGGCCAACACTGAGCTTTAGAGTTGCTGAAGAGGGTTTTGTGGGACAAGTTTTCTGAATACCTGTTTCCAAATAGAGAGGTATTGCTGCCGTGTATTTTTCTCCGTCGGGTGAGCCGGTTAGGCACCCAGTTGTACTGAAGGAAATACTGCATAATAATAAACTCTCAAAATAGCTGCACCGGTTTTCCCGCATTGGGTTTTTCTGGGGACATTTGTCCAAAAATAACAGTGTCACTTGTGTGCTTGTTTTCTTTCAGCTGATGATCTGTAGATGTTGTGATTGTATTGTGTTTATTTCAATATTTAAATGTTTTAAATAACTTGTTCATAATTTACAAGTAGAAGAAATAAACCAACAGAATACAGATTAATTTTCTAATGGATAGACTTAGAAAATTCAACAGTTCTAAATACACTAATTGATGGGCAAGGTAACAAATGCCTATGAGGATAAGAAAGCGATTCCATTCAACAACTTGTGGATTCTATGCAAGATAGAAGAAGACAGGTTGAAGGAAAAAGGTGTTCAAGCATTTGCTAAAAGGAAGGGGAAGTTTGGAAAATTCAATTCTATGGATTTAAAAATATGGAGAGATAAAGCTATTAGTCAAGGCCTTGCTATGTGACAATGATGGTTGATATGATGCTATACATATGGGTTATCAATCCAATTCTTCTTATGACAAATTCTTCAGATTGAGAATGGCTAAGTACCATTATGAATACCTCCCTAGCTAAGAGAGAGTGTTGAAAAGTGTAACTGGGTTCGGTCTTCACAATGACATGTAATTGTGATTTTTGTAAATGATGAAAAGAAGAAAAATAAAATTATTATTGTAATGCTTGCTTCATGGGTTTCATGAGCAAGAGATTTTATTTTTAGATGGCTCCCACTGAGAGCCTTTAGGATTTGTTATTAACGTCAAAAGAGTCAATGTCATGTATGAAAAACCCTTCTTGGGCATATTACAAATGCATATGAATCTATAGAATTGTCTAGAAGCCCTCCAAAGACAAGCACAAGTTCTCTTCAAGTCAACCTCAAGATGAAGTAGAAAACTCATGTCGGCTTCACCTAATGGAGACACAACTGTTCGAATACATATGTCATCTCACTTATGGGACAACCGCTATATATAGGTGTGTAGGGTATTCGCATTTGAGATAGTAATCAAGCTCGAATCTCTCTAAAATTCGGATCACAGAAAAGAGACAAGTTTGGATGGAACTCGGAGGGGTGATGAATGGACAATGAGGACCTTTTTGGGCTAATCACAATGAAGAAGTTCAGATCTGAAATTCGGATAGACAGTTACAGTCAACAGTTCGGATATCATTTTAGGAAGAGACTCGGATAAGGGTACACATAATCTCCGCTGAAATTGCAGAGATCACAAAGTGGATTGGAGAAGAGAACTTAAGTGAGGTTTCGGTGATACCACAGTGACATCTCCTCACTGTCTCGGTGCTCCTACAAGTGATAAGATCTCGTGAATGTCTCAGTGTTAAGAAGGTCGAAGTAGAAGATGAATCAAGAAGAGGAAAAGATCAAAAGACAGTCAAGAGAACTTGTGTCTTGGTCTTGGAGGGGCAACTAGATCAAGGGTGTTGGTCTTGGTATTCGTCAATTGGAAACTCTATAAGAAGAATTTGTGCGGGTTTTCCTCTCAAAGAGTGAGAGGTTTTGGCCCTGGTTCATAGCCTACATTCTGTGCCTCTTGTCTATTTATGTTCATGCATTGGTAGTTGTTTGATGAAGAAGAACATTAATAACTTAAGTGAAGATCTTAATCTAAAGGTGTAATAAACATTCACAAGCAGTTACTAATTAAAGAGAAACCACCTAATTCATGATGCCCTATATTTCTCAACAGTTGCAACTCAGTTTGGTGCAGCAATAGCATTGTCGAGCTGAATGTTGGGATCCTATGAGAAGCAATGGAGGAAAAGAAGCAAGGAACGATAGAGTTTCTCCATGTGTGTTGGAAAGAAAAGCATCTAGAAGAGAGGAGAACAATCTCTCAACTGAAAAACTTTTAGAAATTTTCATTTCTAAAGTTCAATTTTTTTTTAAGAGATTGGAATACTTTGCTGTCTGTCCCCTTACTACCCCTTGGTTATATGGCTGTAAAGGGCTAAAGAGAAAGAATCTGAAATGAAATTTGTACATGTAACACCTATTTTAGGAGTAATAACCAATATTTTTTCCATAATTTTTTTGTAGTGAGTTCAAAGCTGTCAGAGAACTGACCAGTTTTGGCTGTTTTGTACCATTTTGGTACCAAACTGGCCCACCGGTCTGGGTTGCTGGCCAGTTTGATACCTGACCCTGTCCAACCGGCCAGTTTGACCAATTCCACTTTGGACTGGACTGGGTTTTAAAAGACTGTTTATTTCATAGCAGTGAAGTGTTAAAGGTGCAAAAAGAGAATACCATATTATATGAATAGAGGAAGCTAAAAGATATTTGCAATCCTAAAACCCTAAGCTGACATGAACAAAAGACAATTATTGGGGCATCCATTGAATGATTGGTTCAGATGGTTTTCATCAAGTACAATAGATGGCAACTTAATATGTAAATTGGTCTGCCAGGTAGCTAGCTTGAGTGCTTTGAGCTTCATGCAGGAGGTCTCAAGGTCAATCCCCCTGGGCTGGCTGCCTTTCTTGGATACCTCACTCAATGTCTTTACCAGGTCGGGCACTGTAACCAGCACCAATGGGTTTACATTGGGTACCACCCGTGAAATGCAGGCACATGCCTAGGGGTTTCTCCATGAAGTTTTCCTTGGAAAATAAATACATAAATTAGTTGATCACTACAGTAGCTTCTTGCTTTTTGTTTTCGCCGGGGAGGGGGGGGGCAATCAGTAACTAGAACATACAACCATTGCTGCCACCAAGTTGGAAAATAAATACATAAATTAGTTGATCATTAAAGTAGCTTCTTGTTCTTCTTTTTTTGGGGGAGGAACAGGGAGATCAGTAACTAGAACCATTGCTGCCACCAAGGAGCACATAGCACTGCTGCCAAGTAAAACCCCTCTTGCCAGATATGATAGCTGGAAAACCATACCAAGCAAAGCCAGTCAGGATGAACCAAGGTGGGTGGCATTATCACTGTGAGTCCCAACCACTCAGGCTACTGCTGACGGTCATCATTGAACTAACTTTATTATAACTAAGCATGTAGAATATTATGAAATCAGGCTCTACTTTTTTTGCTGTATTTTGAATTACAAGGCCTTGATGTCTTTAAGCATACCTTTGCAATGTTCTCAAGTATGGAAACATTTTAACACAGTTACAACCATTATGTCTGCTGAATATATGATTAATTCTTGCAAGGTTCTTGTTGGCACTGGCATATTTATTCACTGAGAGCCCAATCGCTGCAACCAAGGATCACATAGCACTGCTGTCAAGAAAAACCCTCCTGGCCTGATATGATAGCCTACAAACCATACCAACCAATGGATTATCGCTGTGAGCCCCAACCACTCGGGCTATCCCTGCCAGGCATCACTAAACTAACTTTACTACATCTAAGCATGTAGGATAATGTGAAACTGGGCTCTACTTTGCTTGTTGATTTTGCATTACAAGGCCTTAATGTCTCTAAGCCTACCTTTGCAAAGTTATCAAGTATGGAAACATTTTAACATAGTTACAACCATAATGTCTGCTGAATATATGATCGATTCTTGCAAGGTTCTTCTTGGCACAAGCATATTTGTTCAAAGAGAGCTCAATTGATACTAATTTCACAAGCTCATTTGCAATGACAATATGGTCACTGTGATATAGTTTTTCCAGAATCTGTCCAAATCATAAAATGTGAAGCCCATTACAACCAAATACAATTGCCAAGTTTATCTCAATAAGTTAACAGCTTTAAAATATTTAATCAATTTCAGAACATTAACCAAAAATAATTTATTCTAATACCTATAACAGAGATAAGTTGCTATCCCAGAACCTGAGATATGTATGTACCTGAATCGATACTTTACAGTGGTGAATAGCAGATTCAGGTTGCAGAGTCAAACAAAACATCTCAGCAATAATATCCTCTGCCTGCATTAACATAAAAAGTATTCCAAACCAGAAGGGGTAAATAAATCTTGCTTATTCAAGATTTAGGGTTTATCACAATGATGCCATTGATTTTACTACTTATAAAAGCATTTCATGGCTGCAATTAAGCTAATTAAGCAAGTCAAGATAGAGCCACTGGCATTTCATGGAAAGGTAATCATGATAATCAAGATCTTTGGTTACCACCCATAACAAGACTGTCCCATCCTTCTAGATTGGTGTATATGTTTACTAAACTGGACCCTTGGCAATCTTGCTCACAATCTAGGTTTTGTATTTTTCTGAAATGGAAATATGATCCCATACCTTGGCAATATCTTTGTTGAAGGCATGCAACACAGATCTCAATGATTGAAGAAATTGTAATGCCTCATCCAGTAGCCTTTGTTTCTCATTACCAGTAGATGATGTTAAACATATCTCACCCTGAACTCTGCAGCAGGCATAAATACATCAGACAAACAAGAATTCACAAAATCTAGGTAGAATTGTAAAGCAGAATTACTAAATTTTTCAAGAAGCCTTAGTTTGACTTATCTGGTATATTCAGCCATTACCTTCATTATGCTGTAAGTATTACAAGTTTACTGTTAACAACTAAACCTAATTGATATCCTTATTTGGAAAAATGTGACACTGCACCTTTCAATGTTTAAACAGTACTTCACTTGACATTGTTTCCATTTAACTTATTTATAGCAAAGGCTATTTAGTTTTACAACTCGAGAGACCATTTAACTTATTTATAGCAAAGGCTATTTAGTTTTACAACTCGAGAGATGGCATTTGTCAACCACTGTTACAAGATTCATTCTTATGCAGTGAGATTATTTTTAATGGTTATGGAGGTTGATCTCATGGTTTCACAAGCCTAACTTGAGAGTTGCAGAGTTGATCTACTTTATAATAGATTTCTGGGAAAAACCTTATTTGTTACATGTCAAATCTAGGCCTTTGGGGTAGTGATCATAAGCAATGCATTTTGTTTCAAGTCATACGATCATGTAGTGATTTCCTGGTCTGAAGACATCTCTCGGAAAATTGGCTAGTAATTTTTTTTTGTGAGATTAAACTATGAATTGTCCAATTAATTGGGTGAATTGATTTCCTAAAGGGCATGGTGACCACAGTCCACCTACAAGTGCTGAGTTGTTTGAAAACCTAGAAATCCAGATTCAATACATAGTTGATGAGTACAACCTGAAACTTGCTGCATGAGTCACATTTTGAAACTTGCCGCATGAGTCACAATTTGATTGGCAATGTTCCTCTTGTCACCATAAATCTGATTCAGACTGGAAGAATGTGGTTATCTCTATAGTAAGCATCTCTACGCTCAACTCCAATTAGTAAACTATGTAGAATAGTAACTAGTTTCAATCAATAAATGAAAGAACGTGTTGATTACTATATGATTAATGGCTGTGGTGTAAATTTCTGTGAAAAATTGATAATAGTCAATCTTTTGTGGTTAAACAAAGAAAACATTGATATGGGCAATTTTGTCATGTGGAAATGGAGTTGGTCAAGGACCAAGGGACCTAAGACAAAGCACTTACATTAGTTTAAGTATTGAAATTAAGATCAATTCATATTCTTCAACTTATTTACACATGGCAGAAATTGAGAGAGGTATTCATACAAATGAATCAACAATGTGCAAACATAAGATTTGTAGTGTCCCAGCCTAGTTGACTTTGGATTTACACTATCTTGACCTTGAGAGTCGAGACATCATTTGACATATACATTTTTCTTTGAGGACATCATTATGATGATCCTGTCATGTCCCTTCCTAAATTAATTTGGAACAAGATTAATTATTACATTTTGGGGCCAATTTTGGAGGTGATGGGACCCATTCGATTTTATTAGGAGGTTAGACCTAGCATAAGTTATTTTGATGTGGTTAAGTTATACGCAGGGGCCACCCACACTAGGAGAATACACATTTCCCTAGTTCGATTTGCATGGAGGGGATGGAAGGAAAATGGAGGAAAAAGTGCTCCACGAAATCTATATAAGGAAGGCAGCTCTCCTCATTTCGATCATCTTTTGGGCATATTGAATTTCTCTTTGGTTGCTCGAGCTGCTTAGCTGAGTCACTTGCTATTTAGCAAGAGTTCTTCAAGCGAAGAGCTGACCCTTTCTTCGAGGGACTTCGAGTGCCACCATAGAGAGTTTTGTCTTCATTCTTCCGGAGGAAGATCTCATTGTGGTTTCCAGCAGTTGCATTCATCTCCAGATGGTGCGTATTTCTAGAGGACGCAGTGAAGAGAGGCTGAGTTTGTTTGTGGCATCTTGCAGAGGAATTTTGGATGGGAGAATTTCTGGAGAGGAGGCATAGGAGTTTTGCTGCCATTTTGGAGAGTTTTGTAGCTGGAAGAGAGTGCTCCTCTTCAGTGTGACTTTCGCACTTCTTGGGCCAACGCAGAGGCAACAGTTTGTGCAAACGTGGGAGGTAGAGTATTAGTCTTTGAGGCTGGTCTTTACTGGGGGAGCTGAGGGAAGCATTTGTGGAGGAGATTGCTACACTTTTGTAGCTTGGGTGGAGGATTTTTCTAGTGTTCCTTGCAGGCCATATTCTTGAACAGTTTGGAGGGCGTAGGGCATACTGGAGGCCGAATTTGGGAGGTTGGATTCAAACCAAACCCTTTCTAGGTTTTTGTGGGTTTTCGTCAAGGAGCTTGGGGCTGATTTCGTAGCATTTTTTGAGCAGTGGAGGTGGAGATTCTTGCAGTTCCTTTCCAGCCAGTAGTGTAGTTTTCTGGGCAGCGCAGAGCATTAGAGGAGCAATCATTTCCAGTATTTGAGATCATTATCTCATCACCTGGGTTCTGTCATGCTTCCATTGAGGTAAGCCCAAGTGCATTCCTCCATACTATCGTACTTGCTCCATTGATTAATAAAATGGCTCAACTGGTTCTATTTTTGGAGTTTTTATGAGCATTCACTGATCGTTAAAATTTTCTATGTTGTAAATTGTTTTTGCTTTGCATATCACTGTTTATTTAAGTTTGGAACATTACAGTGGCATCAAAGCTCAGATTTTGGCTCAGCCATGGGGGAACTTTCCTATGAGTGAGGAGGACCAACAAAATATTACTTACAGGAGGCAAAGCTACCGGAGCAGGGAGAGAGTTGGAGATTACTCTAGACACAGAGCATCATGGGAAGGAAGTGGTAACAAAAGATATGGGGGAGCCCAAGAGTAGGGAAGAAATTGCCTTCAACAGTCCCTTGAAGGCCTTGAGTGAATTGGCAAAGGGGCAAAAGGAGATGTTGGATGAGATTAAGATGCAGAATCAGAAGCAGAGCACTCAACCGAAGTTTATAATTGGAGAGACTTTAGGGGCCTCTCAACAACTCGATCACCCTTCACCTACCGCACGATGACCATCCTCGAGTGAGCCAACTCGAGCTACTTTTATACCTTTGGCGTAGGGTGAAATGGGTGGAGGAGAGGATCCATCGCTGATGGGAGAGCATTTCAGGGAGTGGAAGTCCATGGGAGAAGATTTCAGAGAGGCTCTATCTTTCAGAGATTATTGTTAGCTCAAACAAAATGAGAAGGGAAGGGCTATGGAAGCCATGGTATGTAGAATTATGAGTTGCACTGCACCATTGGGAAGATGTATTTTCCCATCTATGATGGCACCACCAAGTGCACGATACGAGCTTGGGTGGAGAAGTTGGACACATACTTCCAGCTCAATAGGATGACGAAGGTAGAAGCCATCAAGATGGCCACATTGCATTTGGAGGGGGAGGCACACGAATGGTGGTTTCATGGCTTGTCCACTTTGGGGCATGCCAGCATGATCTCCTATGAGGACTTCACATAGAGAGTAGTGGAGCGTTTTGATTGGAGGGATCCAGAGGCCCACTTCACTGAGTTGAGCCAACTCAGGCAGACAAGACATCCAGAGCATTATATTTCAGAATTCCTGAGGGTATCAGTCATGGTGCCAAATTTGTTAGATGCTAGGAGAGTATACACATTTGTGGAGGGATTGACAAAGCCACTGCGGGGATTGGTGAAGTTACTAAAACCATCTACTCTTCTGGAGGCAGTGACTTGTACGAGAGATTTGCAGGGGGCCATCCCCAAGACCCGGGCACCCTTTCCTCCACGCACTCCCTACCCACAGAAGGCAAGAGACACTAGAGCATCCACAACGCAGAGAGCATCCCAAGGGTGGGGACAGTTGGATGATGAGACTAGGAGGGGCCTCAGGAGGAGGAAGTTATGTTTTATATGTCGAGAGCCATGGGCACTAGGCCATCGGTGCACAACGGGCAAGGCTCATTACATCAAGGTCTTCTCAGATAGTGATTAGGAGGATGAAGTGGAGTTGGAGTTTGGTGGGGGAGATAGTGAGGATCTAACAGAGAGGCGACCACCATCGCAACCACCACATGGGGGAGCATCTTTTGCACCAACTGGGGGATTCCTAGCTTCTTTGTGCGGATTCCAAAATTTTTGACCATGAGGATCAGAGGTATAGTGCAGGGGCAGCGTGTCTCAATTTTAGTACATAGTGGGGCCACCCACAATTTTATTGATGATCAGATGGTCCAGAGGAGGGGCATCACCAATGCAGAGTTTGAGGGGTTTTCAGTGCTAATACCAAGAGACAAGACTATGTAGTGCACTCGATATGTTTCCACTCTGACAGTGACCATGTGGAACTATTCAATGACAGACCACTTTTTCGTGGTGGATGTACCAGACATTGATGTGGTGTTGGGTGTCCAATGGTTGTATTCCCTTGGCTGAGTTACCATCGATTGGAAGCAGCTTGTGATGGAGTTTATTGGGCCGAACGGTAAGTAGGTGGTTCTTCGGGGCCTGCATTCGTACCCCCCATAGACAGTTTCGGGTGAGGCATGGAGACATAGCATGGGAAGTAAAGTTGAGGATTTCATAAGCTGGGGGGAAGGCCAAGCCACCACATCCAGACATACAGGCAGTACTGGATAGATATCTAGTAGTCTTTGGAGACATACCCCCGGGACAACCACCTGACAGGGGGTTCGAGCACACTATGGAGTTGGAGCCTAGTGTGCAGGCAATCATTACCACACCCTATAGGCATCCCAAAGTCTATAAGGATGAGATTTAGAGGGTCGTCACAGAGCTATTAGCGTTGCGCCACATCAGACTGAGTTCTAATCCATTCGCTTTTGCAGTTGTGTTGGTGAAGAAGAAGGACGAGACTCTCCGCATGTGTATTGACTACGAGGCCCTCAACAAGAAGACGATGAAGAACATTGTGCGGGGGAAGCACAATGTGGCGGCAGATGCACTATCTGGGAGACCTGCAAGACTTTCACTCATGAGCAGTTGCCATGATTGGAAGGCACAACTATTAGTAGAGTACTCCAAGGATCGTCGGGCATGCGAGATCTTGGAGGGAAGCTATGCAGATGAGCTCTATAGGGTGATGGATGAGGTTATATATTACAAAGGGCACATATTCTTGGTTTTGGGGTCCCAGTTGAGGGAGCGCGTCCTTCGTGCAGCTCATGGTTTTCCTCTATCTGGACACCAGGGGTTCAGGAAGACACATATGGCAGTGAGAGAGCGCTTCACTTGGAAGGGCCTTAAAGAGGACATGTTGAGGCATGTGCAAGAGTGTGAGGCTTGTCAGAGGAACAAAGGAGAATTGACTCATCCAACAGGACTATTGCAGCCTCTTCCCATCCTTGAGGGAAAATGGGAGAGTATCTCTATGGACTTCATCACCGGACTTCCCTCGGTACAAGGGAAGGATTGTATTTTGTGGTGGTCAACCGACTGACCAAGCTTGCACACATTTTTGCCATTCTGACACGATATTCAACTTCACAGGTGGCAGAGTTGTTCTTTAGGGAGGTCTTTCGCTTGCATGGACTCCCTAAGACTATAGTTAGTGATCGAGATAACCAATTCATGGGGGGATTTAGGCAGGAGATTTTCAGGCTAGTTGGTACGGAGTTCACCACAAGCACCAATTATCATCCACAGACTGAAGACTAGAGAAAGCAGGTGAACTAGTGGTTAAAGGGCTATCTCAGGAACTATGTGACGGGGCAACAAAGGGCTTGGATTCGATGGTTGCATTTGGGAGAGTATTGTTACAACACGACACATCACATGTCCATTGGTATGACTCCTTTCTGTGCTTTATATGGGTAAGATGCTTTGTCTTTTGCTGACATTGTTTTTGGAGATAGCTAGGCCCCAAAGGCCAAAGATTGGATCCTAGAGAGCCAAGATATCCTTAAGGTTCTTAAGGATAATTTGCGGACAACTTAGAATCAACAGAAGATGTATGCTGATAGGCATCGGGTGGAGAGGCATTTCGAGGAAGGGGACCTGGTGTACGTTCAATTGTAGCCATATCGACAGTCCAAATTGAAGCAGAAGGGGGCCGAGAAACTGCAACCGAGATTTTTTGGGCCATACAGGGTGATCAAGAGAGCTGGAGAGGTGGCTTACGAGTTGGAGCTACCACCAGGGAGCAGGATCCATAATATCTTTCATGTTTAATGCCTCAAGAGGCTGTTGGGGCAACAATATACAATAGTTGTGGAGTTGCCTCCACTTGATGATGAGGGGCACCTGATTTTAGAATCAGAGGCCATCTTGGAGACTAGGGAAAGGAAGCTCAGAAGAAGGATCATCAGAGAATACTTAGTGCATTGGAAGAGCTTCCCAGATGAGGATGTTACTTGGGAAGGAGAGCACGTACTTGAGCATCCAACATTGAAGTTGCTTGGGGACAAGCAACATTCAGGAGGGAAGGACTGTCATGTCCCTCCTAAATTAATTTGGAACAAGATTAATTATTACATTTTGGGGCCAATTTTGGAGGTGATGGGGCCCATTCGATTTTATTAGGAGGTTAGACTTAGCATAAGTTAATTTGATGTGATTAAGTTGATGTGGTTAAGTTATATGTGGGGGCCACCTACACTAGGAGAATACACATTCCCTAGTTTGATTTGCATGGAGGGGAAGTCGTTGGTTAAGTGAGGGACCCATGATGGAAGGAAAATGGAGGGAAAATTGCTCCACAAAATCTATATAAGGAAGGCAACTCTCCTCATTTCGATCATCTTTTGGGCATATCGAGTTTCTCTTTGGTTGCTTGAGCTATTTAGCCGAGTCACTTGCTATTTAGCAAGAATTCTTCAAGCGAAGAGCTCCCCCTTTCTTCGGGGGACTTCGAGTGCCACCTTATAGAGGTTTATCTTCATTCTTCCGGAGGAAGATCTCATTGTGGTTTCCAGCAGTTGCATTCATCTCCAGATGGTGCATATTTTTGGAGGACGCAGTGAAGAGAGGCCGAGTTTGTTTGTGGCATCTTGTAGAGGAATTTTGGATGGGAGAATTTCAGGAGAGGAGGCATAGGAGTTTCGCTGCCATTTTGGAGAGTTTTGGAGCTAGAAGAGAGTGCTCCTCTTTAGTGTGACTTTCACACTTCTTGGGCTAGTGCAAAGGCAGCAATTTGTGCACACGTGGGAGGTAGAGTATCAGTGTTTGAGGTTGGACTTTGCTAAGGGAGCTAAGGGAAGCATTCTTGGAGGAGATTACTACATTTCCGAAGCTTGGGTGGAGGATTTTGCTAGTATTCATTGCAAGCCTTATTCTTGAATAGTTTGGAGGGTGTAGGGCATATTGGAGGCCGAATTTGGGAGGTTGGATTAAGATCAAACCCTTTCTAGGTTTTTGTGGGTTTTGGTCAAGGAGCTTGGGGCTAATTTTGTAGCATTTTTTGAGCAGTGGAGGTGGAGTTTCTTGCAGTTTCTTTCTAGCCAGCAGTGCAGTTTTTTGGGCAACGCAGAGCATTAGAGTAGCAGTCATTTCCATTATTTGAGATGATTGTCTCATCACCTGGGTTCTGTCACGCTTGCCATTGAGGCAAGTCTAGGTGCATTCATCCATACTATTGTACTTGCTCCATTGATTAATAAAATGGCTCATTTGGTTCTACTTATGGAGTTTGAATGAGCATTTACTAATTGTTAAAATTTTCCGTGTTGTAAATTGTTTTTGCTTTGCATATCACTTGTTATTTAAGTTTGGAACATTACAAATCCAAACATTTTATGTATTTTGATGAGACCCATATTTCATGATATTAAAATGTTTTACTTTCATTATGATGATGTTTATTATGGCATTTATATATGATCATTGATGATTCTTATTAGATGATGGTTATATCGTGTTTATAAGATTTTATTGACTATTTCTTGAGTGTGGCAAGAATTGAGGACTATGGACATGACCCATATTATGATGGTTTAAGTCATATTATGATTTATGTTTATGATTTGATATTGATTTTATCTTTTCTTTTTTCGAGGAAATATTTAAGCAGATCCATTTGAAGGGATCACATCTCACTGGCTTATTAGCAGAGCCTAACCCCAAGGGTGTCAAGGAGAATTGACTAATTGAGGCAACCCTTGAGGCTAATTTATAATTTGATATTGATATTGATGAAGATAGCGGGTATGTTTATATGGATTTATACTGATGGATGTTTTCATAGTTTTGTGGGCATTGATAAATGTTGACTGGATGACCCACCTATGAATAGTGGGGTTGTAGGAGAAAGAGACCAAACATATTTGAAGGGTGTGATATCCCATTTTTATTAATTTTGTTATACTACTAAGGATTTTACTTAGGCCAAGCTATCTCGTGAATTTTATCAAAAACACCAGAAAAATTACAAACTTCGACAATTTGTATAACAAATAATGTACACAAATTTTACAAGATACACTCCATAATTTGCTGAGAAAAGAATACATAGATTATGTATACATCGAACTGCAAATCCAACTGCTTTATTTTATTTAATATTGAGAAGGGAGTTACATCAAAATAGGAAACCTGAAAGATAACACGGTCTTCATCAATTCCTTCTTTGGCTAGACTCCCAAACTGTAATTGAAAATATGACTTCCAATTTTACTGTTGCAATACTACACTTGGCCCCACAAACTAAAACTAGAAATGGCACCCAAATTGGAGATTTGTGTGATCCCCACTCCAAACCACAAATTTTCTCTAGATCTACTCATCAACTGATGCCGATGAATCTCTATGAGATTTTTGGACGAAATCTCCACAACAGTGAGTTTGGGTTTCCTCCAGCAGACATAAGAAACCCAAGAGTTTTCATTCTAGGGCTCTTCAAACCTGAAATCCAAATTCTCAAAGAACTCTCCAAGAAAATATCAAATCCAAGATGATCCCAAATGACTTGCTTCCCCTCCTTTTAAAGATTGGATGGATCTTTCTCCACCCTTCTAGAAGCACTTTTATTTTATTATTTTATTCCCATTCCAAAGGTTTCTCCCTTTTGTTTTATTTAAGTGACTTATTTTTTATTTAATTTAAGTCAATTTTAATCCCCAAAAATGTTAAATCTACCTAAACGATCTCACCAGCAACTGAAAGTCACTTTCATCATCCTGTCTTGTAAATCTTTTCATTCTGGTTCTAACGAGCTATTACACTAAGGTGTTCCTCCAAATAATCCGCTCCAAATTGTTGAGAAATCCAAAGAGTGGCAATTACACGATTTCTCTTATTATGACATTATCTTGTGATGTTTTTCAATAGTATTATTTGTTCTTTTGAATTATCTTTTCTTTATTCAAGACTAAGGCCAAGTAACAAATAGAAGAGAACATAAGATGTAGGAACGTTGCCAGTGCAAAACCCCACTCTAGGGGAAAACTTGGTCAAAATTCTTCCTTAAGTAGATTCAAGATGAGATAAACAATACCCTTACAACTTAGACTCAAGACTACCTCCATCCATTAAGTCAACCTTGTCATTGTTCAGTTCTATTGCTCCTGTAGCAGTGATTCTTCTTCACACTTTGATCCTTGTAATGGCACCAAACTTGTGCCTTGAAATAACAATGATCTTTGAACCATCCTTGTGTGATAGCACTGAATTTACTCACTGAGATAGCATTGAAAGTTGTCCATTGTGATAACATCAGAGTTTATCCATTAGCATCAAAACCTTATCACTGTGATAGCACTAGGATCGAGACTTCATTACTGTGATAAAATCGAGATGATACTGAAGAATCGAGACTTCATCACTTAGATAACACCAAGACATTCACTATGGTAGACCCGAGATATATCCACTGTAATATCACCGAAATGTATTCATTGTATTAGCACTGAAACAATGATAGCACTGAAATTTGTTTACTGTGATTGCACCAAAGTCTGTTCTTGTGATATTCGATTTGTCACACTGTGAATTACACCGAGGTCATCTCTGCAATCAATTCGAGTTTCTTCACCGTAATGATACCGAAACTTGTCTCTGAATTATTATCCAAAATTGTGTATGTAATAGGATCGAATTCTATCTATAAAATTGTCGAGTTGTTTTTCTGTAATTTGAGCGAAGGTCATACTCCTATATATAGTTGTTTCCATATTGAAATGAGCCGACATGAGCATATGAGGAGATGTGTCACTGTATTAAGCCGACATGAGATTATTGAGGGAAGCAGACTAGATGATGAGTCCTTCAACAACAAGGAGACATTGATGGATGGAGGAGTCTTCAAACAAAATTGACTTTGACAATAACCCAAAGCCTACAATGGAGGCTTGATCTATAACAATTGACCCTAGCATCAAACCCATGCTTTAACAAGTCAACTGAAATAATAATAAAATTATTTTTGCTTTCTTTGACAAATATATTACATTTTTACTCAAGTACAATTTATGAAGACCGAACCTAGATACATTATTCAAAACTCCCTCTTAACTAGGGAGGTATTCATATTTACAAATAATGAAAGAGGTACATGGAAGATCTCAAAACACATCATCTATGAAGAAGTTTAAGCACCGCAATGCCATGGACTAGATTCCATACCAGGGCAGTCTATCCGAGGTCTCTCAACAATTTAGGCACCGCAACGCGATGGACTAGATTCCTAACTAGGGCAATCTATCTAGGTGGGACTAAGATGGACTCAAGCTTTTAGCCTCTCTAGGTACCATCAGGTTTACTTACCAAACCATCAACCCGAGGATCTAGGTGTGTATCCGAGTTCATAGCTCTATGACCAACACCACTCTCCCAACTTTGGGACCTAGACATCAACACAAACTACTAGCCAGATGTCCTCCCAGGGAATGGTTCACTCACAAAGCCTCAACACTCCTTGATCTAGTAGATCAGGGACAACAAATCTCTCCTGATCAAACTGATTGGTAACCAACATGCTATCAAAACTTCGAGAGATTTACTTGTACAAACACAACCCTAATCAATAGTACACTTTCAAATGTCCATAATCAAATAGAAACCTTTGGGGTCTTCTAGACAACTAGATGTTGCTTTTCAACTTATTATAGTATGATTATTAATCGAATATTTGACAAAAGATTCTTCAATCATACACTTTCCTTTCCTACTTCACATGCAACAACATATCCTTCAAAATATATTCTCCAATCAAAACTATGCTATGCCCTCCCTCTCAAACAGGGAGATTTGTTCTATGTAGGCTCCCTCTTAATCTAGGGAGATCAACTTCTTCTTATTGGAGATTTTTTCATGGCTTCCATCCTTCTTATCAGAGTCATTCATATATCATGCTTATCACATCAACTTTACTTACGATCATCTTCACCATCTTGAAGATGATGTACCTACACAATTTAGATAGCAAGTACAACCAAAACTATAGAAGCATGAAGTTAGCCATATCAAAATCTTATAATAATAGAAGCATTAGACTTTACAAAAATAATCAGCAAGAGACTATATTTCAACTTCTTGCCCTAAATCACATCAACAACTCAAAATATTAAACTCATCTAGGGTTTCAATATTCAATTCTTTCATATAGCAAGCCTTAGAAACAATTCAAACAAGTAATGTGTCTAACAACTATCAAAATTCATATGTTAGACTCCTCACTAGGATTTCATAAATGTCCTAGATTTCATACATGAGCTTCAACAACCAAAACTGATCATAGCTTAATGAACAGTATAACTAGCTTCTACTAGGGTTTGGTGTACACCCTAGATTTCTCATTTACACAATCTCAACAATCACTATATAGATTCATAGATTGTCATATCACACATACTAGAAAATTTAACTACTACTAGGGTTTAGCTGCAAAACCCTAGATTTCCCAAACAACATTATCCTAGAATATCAATCTCAGGCAAGGGCTTAGATTAAACCCTAGGACTTATGCCCATCAATAATTAGGTCAACACATATCTAGGAATTCATATCATGCATAGGCACATCATATGTCAGGCAAATTTAATACATTAGACATATACAGATCTAGACCAAGCTAGAATTTTAACCAAACATACACATACACACCTAGGGTTTCATTCCTAGGATCTTACCTTAAATAAATAACAAGGGTTTTGCTTATAGACCCTAACAAATCCTAAAGATCTAGCATTTCAATTACTTTACCAAAGCTTCAAAAGTTCGGGATTTCAGACAACAACATTTCAACCCTGACAAGTTAGGGTTTTCATGATCTTACCAAAACCCCAAACATGACATCATCAACATATCAAACATAATAGCAATTCTTTAGATTTCATCAATAACCCTATGTAGGTTAGGGTTTCATTCATTGTCATCATACCCTTAGGGTAGGGTTTTTTAGAGAACATGTCTAGGGTTCTACAAGAATAATCAAGGATGTAAAGAGGGTAGATTTATCAAGTGATGAATCACCCTAAACAAGAATCTTTATGATTCAAGACAACTAGACATAACGATGTTAGTAATGTAATGCAAACTTGAAAAATAAGATGATCATACTTTTAAGAGAATCTTGTAAGGTGTATAATCTAAGACATACCTGGAGATGTTCCTTGGCAAACCTTGTAAGGATTCCTTGAAGTGTTCTCTTTGTATTAAGGCATCATCTTTTATACTTGTAGTACATACTTACAACCACAACATGTGATACCAAGAACATGATTTAATCCCTCAAGTTAGACCTTCTACATAATCATGGAGGATGGAATCCTAATGTATCGGAGATAAAGTGGTTCATTCTTTCATCAATAGAAGGACTTTTTACTTGACATCCTAGATTACTTGTAAACTCTAGAAAACAAGTATTAAGGTTCTAATATGAGGTTTTCCATATGATATCTAGGGAGTACTATCTTTATCCTGTCTAGCTATAAACAAGGATCATATGAACCATTTAAGATTATATACTTTGAAAATTTATGAACATACGTACCTTGAGTTTACACACCTTTGATTTCATTAGACTTGTTGCAAGTGCATTTTATTACGTGACGATAATTACTTGATTTCCTTGATCTGGTACCTTGTACTTGAAATGTACAAGATTTGTATTTTTCTTTAGTTCTTAGTCCTTCCAATCATAGATACCTCAGATTGTTTGTAAGTCTCCACAGGTAGCTATACTGAATTTCCTTTCTTCAATGAGTTGAATGTGCTTCTTTACTGCTTTGACCTTATATTTTCTTCAACACTTAGTGCTTCAACTATAAACAATTCACTGAGCCCGAATCCTTCTTCTGAAATCTATAGCGAAGTCATGACTGTGATTGTGACTTCACCTCATCTCTAAAGATGATCCGAATTACCTTACTATCCAAATTTATTCATTGTCATGTCTATTGAGACATACTCAGAACTTCACACTACAATTGCTTCTGAGACTACACAAGTTCATCTATGAAATTATCTCTTCTTGACTGTGATTTTTACCGAACCTTGCTCTCTTTGATTTTAGTTCTATTAGCCCAGAGATGTCCTTCTTAAGCTTTGATCTAACTGACATGCTCTTCAAGACAAATGCAATCTGCCTTTGACCATGACCATAGCTTTGATTCCATGTTGAGAAATCCAAAGAGTGGTAGTTACATGATTTCTCTTAATTGGACATTATCTTGTGATGTTTTTCATTATTATTATTTGTTGTTTCAAATTATCTTTTCTTATCATCAAGACTAATGCTGAGTAACAAATACAAGAGAACACAAGATGTAGGCACGCTGCCAGGGAAAAATCCCACTCTAGGGGAAAACTGGGTCAAAATTCTTCCTTCAGTAGATTCAAGATGAGACGACCAAGACCCTTACAACTTAGACTCGAGACTACCTCCATACATCAAGTCAATCTTGTCATTCTTCAGTTCTATTGCTCCTATATCAGTCATTCTTCTTCACACCTTGATCCTTGTAATGGCATTGAACTTGTGTCTATATATAGCAATGATCTTTGAACCATCCTTGTGTGATAGCACCGAATTTACTCACTAAGATAGTAGTGAAAGTTGTCCTTTGTGATAACATTGAAGTTTATCCATTAGCATCAAAACGTTCTCACTGTGATAGCACTAGCATCGACACTTCATTACTGTGATAGCACCGAGATACTGAAGAAATAAGACTTCATCACCGTGATAACACCGAGACATTCATTGTGGTAGCAGTAAGATATATCCACTGTAATATCACCAAAATGTATTCATTGTATTAGCACTAAAACAACGATAGCACTGAAATTTGTTTACTGCGATTGCACCAAAGTCTATTGCTATGATATTCGATTTGTCACACTGTGAATTACACCGAGATCATCTCTGCAATCAATCCGAGTTCCTTAACTGTAATAATACCGAAACTTGTATCTGTAATAGGACCAGATTCTATCTCTGAAATTGTCGAGTTGTTTTTCTATAATTTGAGAGAAGGTCATACTCCTATATATAGTCATTTCCATATTGAAATGAACTGACATAAGCATATGAAGAGATGTGTCATTGTATTAGGCCGACATGAGATTATTGAGGGAAGCCGACTAGATGATGAGTCCTTCGACAACAAGGAGAGTTTGATGGATGGAGGTGTCTTGAAACAAAATTGACTTTGGCAATAACCTAAAGCCTACAATGGAGGTTTGACCTATAACAATTGACCCAAGCATGAAACCCATTCTTTAACAAGTCAATTAAAATAATAATAAAATTCTTTTCGCTTTATTTTGACAAATATATTACATTTTGACTCAAGTACAATTTATGAAGACCAAACCTAGTTACATTCTTCAACACAAATAACACCTTTAGCGTATTTAATTAAAATATGCTGATAATAACCTCATTTTACAGGAATCGTCAGAATGCAACGCAACCAAGAATGAATGGTGTGGTATTGACCCTGATGATGAAATACAGTAAGTGAACCCCATCGGACAACATGAAACTCCTCCAAAACCATCCAAGCCCACCAATGATGCAATCTTGCTCTCGTAACCTTGCTAACATAAACCCTGGAAATCCATCTAAACTGCATCATAAGGGAAACAAAAAAGGGATATTGCAAATCCTCTCGCCCCAAGATTGCTTGCCCTCAAGGAATCCGCATCTGCCAACTATAAAGGCATCTATACACTAATACTAGGATCCCATATAAACCATGGTACTACATCATGCCTCTGTGCCACTCAAACATGAATGGATCCCTTGATACTGGATCGTAAACAAACCTCTGACTCATCCTGCTACCAATAGATCCACGTGGATCCCATAGCCAACTTGTGCATCTCGTATCCCTCGTGTCCAAGGGCTTCTATTGTGCTATGCCCCTGACTAAGAATATCGTCCCAAGAATTGCCCCATCAATAGAATACCAAGTCATAATCTCTCGCCAATCTATCGCATGGGAAAGATTGAATGCATGAACACATGCACTATGCCAATGTTGTCCCATGCTCAACTCATGTTGCTCCACTTGGTCAATCCATAAGGTCCATTTAGAAAACCTTGCTCCTCTCTCTCCAATGTACAAAGGTGGGCTGATAGTCCTGCAAGCCTTGTCTATGTACTCTTGAAGAGGGCCATGTTGAAACTCCAACATATGTTCCCTTGGATGCCTAGTTAGGGATGTTAGTTGTTCCCCAACAATAGACAACTTGGCCTTTGACTTGGCACACACAAATCCAAGCTCTTCAAGTTTACTGATCTGCTGTAAAATGGTACCTCAGAGTGTCTGGGCCTTCTTCCTCATCGCCATAAGATCTATCCTGAGATGCTCAATCTTCTTTTGGTGACTAACATTTGGAAGTCTTGTAGTCCTGCTGGATACCTCTGCATCTACTTTCACCTCATCAAAGGCTGGCCCAAAGAAGGATGTTCAATTCCCTTGACCATGACTGATCTGGAATTTATCCAGGACAAAGAATTTAAAGGTATTATAGACTCATGTGCATGGATGTGCCTATGTTCCTTTATGCAATGGATCGATAAGATTGCAAAATACATAGACACTGAGGTAGTTAGAAAAAACATAACAGGAAAACATGTAATACAAAAAGTTTAATAAGGAGTTCACCCAATACTCCTGGGCTATGTCTCTTGGTCCAGCTTTCAGTGGTGGCCTCTCTATTATGTTTTCAAAGCAGAGTTTCTTTACAACAATGAGCTTAATTTGAGTCTCACTTCAACAGATATGAATTAGTAGGATTTGAGTACACAGACTCTCCTTACTGGTACTTGACCTCTACTGGTCACAGTAGTATAAGCCCAATATGAAACTCATACATGACAGGCCTAGTCCAAGGAGCTTGCTTGAACCTCTCAAGATTTCTCTAGAGTGCATAGACTCGCTGGCTCTCTCTCTGGCTCTATCTGGCTCGATGCTTCCTTCAAGTCAGCTCGGCTTCTACTCTCTGTTCTCTGCTCTTAGCTTTTCGCGGCTAACTAACTCCTCTGTGTGTGTGTGTCTTCGCTTGCTTGTCCCTCTGCTTTTGTCAGTTCATGGCTTTAAATCCAGCCTGTTTTCTGTCGATTCGTTTCCACTTCTCGGTGTTCTAGTTTTCCTTTCTTTGTTCGTTCAAACTCCCCTGTTTTGTGTCGTCATCACTATGTAATGCTTCGCAGGGAGGTGGTCACTTGTTTCCTAATGAACTAGGTGTCAGATTCCTTGAATCATATTCGAATGGCCGTTAATTTCGTTTGCTTCAAGATCGCTTGCGAAATACGAACCGTTTGCTAACTCATCGTCCACATCGGACTTCAAATCCCCTGTAATCTTGCCCTATAACCTTGTCAAATCCGATCATTTATTGGGGTGCGCCTTTGCCGTTGATCTGGGCCCCCTAGATCCTACGGTCATCGTGCATATCGGGCGAGCAAGTTGCATGATGTTTACTCGTCCGATACGGGCGATTTTCTCTCTCATCCGCCGGATATGTGTCGCTCGATGTGTGGCATTGGGCGGGACTCAACCAAAACTGCTTATCACCTCGAGGCCTTCCGATATCCTGCCAGTTTGTGGAATCTCGCGCTATGAAACCAAATGCAATACTTTTCTGCATTTCACAGCGATTTTCGGGTCCGGGCACTTCGGGGCTTTCTTTCATTGAGGGGGACGCCCTGTGATACGTGATTAACACTAATCAAAAACCACCCCCGTTTCTTGAATTAGCCTTTGGTTTTGCCAATTTGCACCAGTGCGCGTTACCATGGGCCAACGGTCTGTGCGCTCGATCGAGGGTCCTCGTTGCTTCGCTCTAGCCACAACTACAACTGTCACGAGGATTCCTTCTGATAGCTTGATTTTTCTAAGACTTGGAATCTTTTTGGCATAATTTGAAATTGTTATGAAAACTTAGAGGGTGTTTAGGATCCAATTCGGATCACGGCCTTCCCACTAAAAAAGCTTTTGGACCACCAAAAGTTTATTTTTAAGCATTGACCAAGTGAGGGTATTGATTCCTCACTTGCCCAATTTCTATTCATTTCGCACTGCTTGGCTTTGAACCTTTGAGTCCAATTCTCAGGTACTCAACATCCCCTCTGCGCGTAGTTCTCACCTTCCTGTCCAGAACTGTATTTTCTTGCAATTCATTCAGATATTCAGGCAACAGATCATCAATAGAAGGAAATTGACTCTGCTCTTCGGGATCTTCAATTAATGAAGGTTCAAATAGTCTCAAGTTGTCTGCATTAACAACTAAGTAGATGTGCATGTAGGCTGGTAAATCAAGGCGAAAAGCATTCTCACCAATTTTCTCAAGTATCTTGAAAGGTCCATACCTTATTGGCTTCAGCTTCTTACCTTCACCTTGCATTCGGTCTTTGCTGATATACAGCCAGACTTAATCACCAACTTGGAAACTATGCTCCATCCGATACTTGTCATGCCTTGCCTTGTACTTGGCTTGGATCTTTTCCAGCTGTTCCTGTACTGCCTGGTGAATCTCTTGGATTTGTTCAATGTTTGGTTGCCTTATCCACATCACTGTGTCCATCAATTGCTATGTCTTTACCAAAGACAAAATCCAAGGAAGACCTTGGTGTGAAACCAAAGTAGGTCTCAAAAGGAGATCTCTGTGTAGAAGAATGCTTAGCTCGATTGTCCTGGGATGCTTGCTGCAATAGCCTCTACGCAACTGGATCACTGTCCTGTTGCCCACTTCTATTTGGCCATTTGTTTGCAGATGAAACGTTGTACTCTTCTTCAGTCTGGTGTCCATTAATTCCCATAGACTTGACCAAAATTTCCCAACAAATCGGGTATCTTGATCAGATATAATGGAAGTGGGTAATCCAAAATGAACCCATACATGCTGAAAGAACAACTTTGCAGTTTGTTCAGTTGTAATCTGTTTGTTACAAGGTATTAAAATACACATTTTGTTCAACCTATCCACAACAACATATAAATAGTCATGACCTTTTCTAGATTTAGGCAATTCCCCAACAAAGTCCATGGAAACACTTTCCTAAGGATGAGAAGGCACTGGTAGTGGAGTGTACAAGCCTAGTTTTCTATTGTTGGGCTTGCTTTTAGCACACATGATACGCCCTCTTACATATCTAGAAACTGTCTCATTCATTTTTGGCCAATAACAAAATCTTTGCAGCTGTGCAACTATTTTACTTACACCAAAGTGACTTGATATTAGAGAAGTGTGTGCTTCTCGAATTATCTTTA